>BLSH010080323.1:1265625-1288181 GCA_018402905.1 Glandirana rugosa
CACACACACACACACACACACACACACACACACACACACACACACACAAAAAATTTAATCTTTATGGAAGAAACGGGTCGAGATGACACACCAATGTACAGGAGGGAGACGAGAGGAACAGTTAGATTCCTGATGTCACCCTCCCTGACTCTAAGGGGAGACTGCATTCGATCGTCTTCCTCCTATACACTGATGGCGTGCTGTCGGGACCCATTTTTTCCATTAATCGAAATATTAATTTTTTTTTCCGAACTCCCGATTGGACAGAGACCTACGACGATTCCGGAAATTAACGGACCTTACCCCTATGGAACAAAGGACCAAATCCAAATTTTCCCAAGACCCGCCAGAGGTATCCCCATTCCAGGCAATTAAAGGCCTTAGCAGCATCCAGAGACAGGTTAGCCCTCAAGCCTTTTTTTTTAATTATAAAGCTAATTACCTTTTTTACCCAGGGCTGTCGTGCGGTAGTCACATATCCTCCTTCTGCTAGCTTACGTCAGAGGGGAATCTCAGTCCCTCCCACTGTAGTCCTTAGATTGACAAGGAGAGCAGAGGGAGGACATGTAACCACACAGTAGAGCTGGGCAAAGAAGGTATTTCTAATTTAAAAAACACACACACACACACACACACACACACACACACACACACACACACACACACCATAAAGTGGTTGTAAATGCAGAAGGTTTCTTATCTAAATGCATTCTATGCATTAAGATAAAAAATATATATATCTGTGTGCAGCAGCGCCCTCCAGCCCCCATAATACTCACCTGAGCACATCTTGATCCAGCGATGTTGCACAGACTTGGCTGGTCGGGACTCTCCCTCCTGACTGACAGACAGCAGTGGAGCGGCACTGGCTCCTGCTGCTATTAAAGTCAGTGAGCCAATGAGGAGAGAGAGGGCGGGGCTGGCTCCATGTCTGAATAGACACAGAGAGCAGCAGCTTGGGTGCCCCCATAGCAAGCTGCTCGCTGAGGGGGCACTTGGCAGGGGGGGGGGGGGGGAGGGGCCAGAAGTGCCAAAGAGGGACCGGAGAAGGGGAGGGCCGGGGCTGCTCTGTGCAAAACCATTACACAGAGGAGGGGAGTATAACATGTTTATTTTCAAATAAAAAAATTAAAACAAGACTTTAGTATCACTGCAAACAAGACTTTATCCTGCTGTTCCTAAGCAGGATAAAAGAATATATAATAGATGTGACTTTACAGCCACTTTAAGCTGAAGCTGAAAGCCGATTAGCTACCATGCACAGCTGCACCAGATTTTGCACTCTCCAGTTTTAGTAAATCAACCCCACTGTGCCAACTACATTAGAAACAAACCCTCGTAAGTCTGAGTCACCTACAGGTAGCTCAAAAACAATCTCTCCAGAAGCACTATGAGGATAACAGGAGCTTTGGCACGGTTTTGATTTATGGGCACAGAAGGTCAGAGATAGAACTTCCTGGAAATGGTGCTGAAACAAGCATAGAGCCACTGTGAGCGGAGGGCACCAATAATTAGGCACAAACAGAGAAAAATCCAAAAAGGACAAGGAAGTCCTTGTGGACACAGGGAAGGCCTCATCCATGCTGAAGACTCTGATGAGGAAGACTCTATACAAATAGGGTTTTAAATTACAGGCATTCCCTCCAGGCAGGGCCATCTTTAAGGCAGGGCAAAAGGGGCAGCTGCCCTGGGCCCTGTCATTGTTGTGGGGCCCAAAGCAGCTGCCTCATACTTGCCAACTATCCTGGTGACTCATCTGCAGACCCTATGTTTACATGTAAATAACCAGCATTGATATGTAAATAGCAGCAGCATTCATATGTAAATAGTGGCGGCCAGCTGCACTGATATGTAAACAAAGGTGGCATTCATATGTATATCATGCCCCCCTGAGGTCATATTCATCATCACCTATGCTGGATGCTGCCCACTGGGGAGGGAATGACTGAAAGTCCACAGCACATGTCAGCAAATGCATGACGGTGTCATTAATAATTGATGGCACTGATGGTATCGACCAAAGGGCAGCACATTTCTGTGGTGTCAGGAAAGCAACTTTGTGCTCCCCAGTCCATGGTGTGCAGGCAGTGAGGAGTTGATATACTCTATACTTTTAGCAACCAATCTGTGGGCAGTAATGATGTGCAGTAACCTCTAGCAACCAATCAGTGAGCAGTATTGATGATCTCTAGCAACCAAGCAGAAAGCAAGTGCTTTAACCTCTAGCAACTAATCAGTGAGCCATAATGTGTGCTGTAACCTCTAGCAGTCAGTAAGTGGCAATGATATGTTGTAACCTCTGGCAACCAATCGAAATCACTGCTGATCTGATTCAGTAAACTGATTTTGAGTCTAGTTGCTATTTATTGTATGTCTCAGAGAAGGTGGAGAGTGAAATTGCATGGGGTGGCCCCCCAAGAAAATATTTGCCCAGGGTCCAATCAATATTAAAGACGGCCCTGCCTCCAGGGATACCGGATAAACACCCCAGAAGCATTGGAAGTATGGGTTGTGTTCACCCATAGCGGCGGGACTAGTCCTAATGTGAGGATAGGTCTTAACTACTAACAAACTTAGGCAGCTGGTGCTGTTGAAGGTGTCAAACAGCCACTGTAAGTCACTGTAGATGGGCAGTAGAACAAATCCAGAGACCAGATGACCCTTGCAGTGCTTTAGAAGGAGCAGTATTGGGATAGTGCTTCCTCAAGGTTGGAATGCAGAAAAAAAAGGGCAGAGTAAGTGGAACTCTACCTCCAGTCAGCACTTGGTCCCTCGGTTACCCTTATTGCGGTAAAATGGACAAATGGTAAAATATTTACCAGTGAGGTGGCTCCCAAAGTTTCAGCCCAGCCTTATTAAGTAAGTCATCAGAAACATGGTCACACCAAAGGCTGTGCCATGGCTCCGGACATAGAAAGTACTTCATGGCTAATACAGTACACAAAGGTTTTTTTATATGAATAAAATTTTTCGAACACATAACAAAACGTGTAATTTCAATGGTATATTTAACCAATCAAAAGTGAACAAAAAGTTTGTTGTTAGGCCCGTTCACATTATTGCATTGCGGGAACATGCACATTACTGAAACCAGAGTTGCCACAAGCTACGTGCGATGGCGCAATGCAATGTCATTCATTCATCCTAAATGGCACCCCAATGCATTTTGCCAAGAGAGGTGCGCTGCAATGTGTGACAATGCATTAACCTGCGCTGCAGTGTGTGGTCAAAAAAGTTGCAGACCTGATTTCTGGGCTGCTGAGGTGTGTGCCGGCCCATTCATTTTGAATAGGCTGCCCACCACCACACATGTTCATGTGCAAAAATAGTGTGCACTTTAAAGAACTGCACAGCAGAGGTTAGGTATGAACCTTACTTTAGGCTGGGTTCACACTAGTCCGATTCTCGGACCGACATTAGGAGCACAAGTCGCATTACGTCACAAAAACAATGATTCTCTATGAGAGCCGTCTTAACTGGTCCGACTTGTGTTTTTCAAAGTCGGACCGACTTTGAAAAAGGTTCCTGTACTACTTTTGTCCGACTATGATCTCACTTTGGCTCATTGAAAAGCATTGAAGTCGGATGAAAGTCGGATAATTGTCTTCACTGATCCGACTTTGGCATGCGACTTGTGCTCTGGGGATCTTGAAGGGGAACTCCATGCCAAATTAAAAAAAAAAAAACTGGCATGGGATCCCCCTCAAAGAGCATACCAGGCCCTTTGGTCTGGTACGGATTTTAAGAGGAACCCCCACGGCGTGGGGTCCTCCCCCAAAATCCATACCAGACCCTTATCCGAGCACGCAAGCCTGGCAGGCCAGGAAAGGGGGTGGGGACGACCGAGCGCCCCCCCGGACCGTTCCAGGCCGCGTGACTCTGCGCCCCCTACCCCAAAGCACCTTGTCCCCATGTTGATGAGGACAAGGGCCTCTTCCCGACAACCCTTGCCAGTGGTTGTCGGGGTCTGCGGGCGGGGACTTATTGGAATCTGGAAGCCCCCTTGAACAAGGGGGGGGCCCCAGATCCCGGCCCCCCACCCTATGTGAATGAGTATGGGGTACATTGTACATCTCCGCCCCAGGATGTGACATGTCAGCGGGTGGCCCCGCCCCATGCCATTATAAGGCACAGCACACAGTGGAAGAGGGCATTCGTGAAGGAGATTGCGTTGTGCCAACATGGGAAGAAGAAGAGAGGAAGAACAGAGGCAAGAGGACCAGCAAAAGAGCAGAAGACGCCACAGAGAAAGAAAAAGCACACCCCCTCAGAAGATAGAACACCCCGCAAAAGAGCAGAAGAAAGAAAAGCCGTAGAGGGGAGAAGACGCCGGAGCTGATTTAATAAGATTTTAAAAACCCGTGTAGTGTGTTTTTTATTTTACACTTTTTTCAGGTGAATGGGTAGGGGTGCAATGTACCCCATACTCATTCTCATAGGGTGGGGGACCGGTATCTGGGGGCCCCCTTGTTAACAGATTCCGATAAGCCCCCGCCCGCAGACCCCGACAACCACCGGCAAGGGTTGTCGGGAAGAGGCCCTTGTCCTCATCAACATGGGGACAAGGTGCTTTGGGGCAGGGGGGGCGCAGAGCCCCCCCTGCCCCAAAGCACCCATACTCCCCATGTTGAGGGCGTGTGGCCTGGTATGGTCCAGGAGGGGGGTTGTGCTCGCTCGTCCCCACCCCCTTTCCTGGCCTGCAGGGCTGTGTTCGGATAAGGGTCTGGTATGGATTTAGAAAAAACGGCGTGGGGGTTCCCCTTAAAATCCGTACCAGACCAAAGGGCCTGGTATGCACCCGGAGGGGGACCCCATGCCGTTTTTTAAAAATTTGGTGTGGAGTTCCCCTTTAAGATCCCCAGAGCACAAGGTGCCTGGTATTGTCGGGATCAAAGCCAGATCCCTGTTCACAGAAAATCGGTCCGACTTTGACCCTATGTAGGACCGTAAATGGCAAAGCAAAGTAGGATCAAAGTCGGACCGTTTTTTTGTCGGATAGTGTGAACCCAACCTTAAGGTTTACATTTTTGAAGGTCTCAGGTAGATTTTACATATTCTTACTCACAATTTAGCAATAATTATAATTTCCGCAGTGCTTATTCTCTCAGAGTATGAGCTACACTCTAGCCTCAAAAAAAATACAAACATAAGCAACAAAGGTGTGCATTTTCATTTTACATGTAGGATTGCAGGGCTGAATGAAGAAGATTTTTTTGCCATAGGGATAAATGCTGCCTAGGGCATGATCAATTAAAACCTCTTAAGGAGGTTCTACCCTTTCATTTTAACCCACTGCTGTCAAGTGGGTTGCTGAGGCCAAGTCTATTGTGCCTGAAAGAAAGCCTAGTAGATGTTTGATTGTCAGATTTATGAGCAAGGTGCCCATGCTGGTCAGCAGCGGGTGGGGTCCTTGTAGGTGGTTTTTAACCTTATACCTAAAAGTAGAAAACCTTCATATCCAATTGTATACCACCTTCTTCAGATACAAAGATATCATTTGGTGGATATTAAAGATGGTCTTGGTGACAATCACAGCAAGGACAAACTATTTAAAACTGCTGTTAGTAGTACATTAATTAAAATAAAAATTATTTTCCAGTAATGATTAATATGCAGGTTGAACCCACCCCTGCTGACCTCCATTTCGATGATATCAATTCTAAATGACTTTGACTAACTAGATTAGAATGTATTTTCTACAAACAGCAACCACCGAGAACCACTCAGCAACGGTTATAGTGTTACTAAACCCAGTTTTATAAAAATAGTTCATGTGCCCCCCACACAGTGCCCACAGCTTACAAATCATCTTTTTACATTAAAATACTGCCACTATATACCTTTTTGGCTGATCTGTATACCACGGTCACATGATAAACTACAGAGTCTCCATCGCTCAGTTTTCAGGTAGGAGGAGATTTCCACTATAGCCTGTATACACGCCCACATGTGTGATGTTGATATCATGTGACCTGGCTAGCTCTGAGAACAAGGAAATGTTCTCTCCAGCAACAGAGACCAAACTGAGCATGTGCAGGAGGACTACCCTCAGGCTGTATTCACACCTTTGCGGTGCGAATTCCAGCTCCTTTGCCCGTGAGAAGGACCAGAGCACGTTTCAGCGGCTCCTGTCCATTCTCACAGCGCAGCAGCTGTGGGGGGGGGGGGGTGCAGTGAGGAGGGGGAAAGATCCCCGTTCAATGCGGAACACATCTACGAATTAGATGCATTCCCATTGAATAAAATGGGGCTGGAATTTGCACGACATTGAACAGAAAACACGCACGCTTTCTGTGCAGATGTGAACTGGACATATTGAAAACAACTTGTTTTCACGTGTCCTGTGAATTGGATGCGGTGTAAGCGACATTCAATTTGCATAGGTGTGAACCCAGCCTCACTGTGTATTATATGGCCTTGCCAAGAGAGACCCTGCAGGAGGGAAGGATCTGTCCGCCGCAATGTCACAGCCCCAATAAAATTTGCAGATCACCACCAGTAAAAATAATAAAAATGCCATAAAATAACCAGTTACACTTGCGGGTAACAGTGTTTTTGGGAAGTCTTCCAGGACGGCACACCTGAGAGATGACTGGTCCCACCTGACACACAATCTAGAAAGGTCAAAACCCCCCACCCCTCCCATGATCCTCAGTTTTGTGCAAAAGTATTGACCCACGCCAGCGCATGAAAGTTGAAACAAAGTTTCGTATAACAAAGATAATCCTGCCAAAAGATCAGGTGGGAAGTAGGCCTACCGTCCTGGAAGTCTACCCAGAAACACCGTTACCGATAAGTGTAACTGGTTATTTTCTCAAGTCATCTTTGATGACGGCACACCTGAGAGAAGAACAAGAAGCTCAGGCCTACCTTAAGGCGGGACAACAGCCTGTAGGACTTTCCTACCGAAGACCAGGTCCTGAGGGGGCAGTAGTTCAACCCTGTAATGCCTCAGGTAGGTGTTCCGGCCTGCCCACATTGCTGCTCAGCAGATCTGGTCTACCGATGATCCGGCCTTTCCTGCCCAGGAAATCGTCAGAAACCTCGTAGAGTGAGTTTTATGACTAGGAGGGACCGCTTTACCTGTCTGCCCATAGGCTACAGTAATGGGTTGCCTAATCCATCTAGCAATGGTTGTTTTAAAGGCCTGTTCTCCTTTTCTTTGACCACTAAAACCTACTAATAGGTTATTTGATTTACAAAACTCTTTCACCCTCTCTAAATAAATCAACCAACATCGTCTGACATCCAAGAAATGAAATTATTTTTCCTTCTCGTTCTGGGGGTTTTCACAAAATGAAGGAAGGACAAACAATAAGAAAAATAACTCTTTCGAGCCTTTAAGTCGCTTACCCTCCTGGCCGACATAATGGCCAGGAGGTAGGCCACTTTCCAGGAAAGAAGCTTTAAGGAAACCTGAGCTAACGGCTCAAAGGGTGCCTTAGCTAGGGCCTCCAACACCAGGGTCAGGTCAAGTGGGAAATTCCTTCACTTTCACTGGGGACATCCTTTCCCTGGCTGATAATAATGATCAGCTGATAAGAAGGCCAACCTCCTATACCGAAACACAGACAGGGCCACAACCTGTACCTTGAGGATCTTGGTTGACAGCCCCTGATCCACACCATCCTGGAGAAAATCCAGAACAGCAGGGATCTCTTCTTGGGTCGTCCCTCTCGGCTAACACCATTGAGAGAAGACTCCCCAAACCTTGGCTTAGTTCCGCCTAGTCATCTGCTTTCTGCTCATCAAGAGAGTTTCAATCTCCGAGCAGCCCTTGTGATGCAGGCTTTCCCTTTCAAGAGCTGCACCATCAGACTGAAGAAAGCGGGATTCGGGTGAACCACTGGCCTCTGAAGGAGGAGATCCTGGTGATCCGGAAGGTGCTGAAGGGGATTACCAACCAATTTCCTAGAGTGGGAAACCACATCCTCTTGGGTCACCAAGGCGCCACCAGAATCAGTCTGCCCCCTGACTGACTCAGTTTGTGCAGCACCGTCGGGATCAGAGCCAAGGGGGGAAAAGCATAGGTTAGCCTGAGATTCCACTTGTGGGCTAATGTGTCTACCCCCTCTGCTCCTCTCGATCTGTACAGGAAAAATATTTTTTTGACCTTCCTGTTCCCTCTTCTGGCAAAGAGGTCCACCTCTGGTATTCCGAAACTTTGGCATACCATCAAAAACACCTCAGGGTTTAACTCCCACTCTCCTTGAAGCATCTGCTGCCTGCTGAGGAAGTCTGCCTCTAAGTTGAACATCCCCCTTATGTGAATGGCTGAAATAGAAAGGATCCTCAGCTCTGCCCATTCTAGAAGTTCCTGCGTTAGATCCATCAGTGAACGGGGTTTCCTTGCCCCCGACGGTTCAGGAAGGCCACAGTAGTGGAATTGTCCGAAAAGGACCTAGACCTCTTTTCCTCTGATCCTTTCCTCGAACGCCTTTAAGGCCTCACTGACCGCTAGGAGCTCCCTGAAATTGGAGGAAGTGCCCCTCTGACTCCGGTTCCAGGCACCCTAGGCACAAAGTTATTCTAGATGGGCCCCCCAACCCCAGGCGCTCGCATCCGTTGTGACCCTCAAGGGCTGCAGCTGGTTCCACAGAAGGCCCTGACTTAAAATGTCTGGGTTGAGCCACCACCGAGCGACTCTTACCTTCCGTGTGACAAACACCTTTCCGTCCAGGGATCCTCTTTTCCTGCCCCAGGAGGAGAGAAAGAATTCCTGGAGAGGTCTGGAGTGAAACTGAGCCCAGGTCACCGCGGGGATGCAGGATGTCATCAGTCCTATCACCCTCATAATGACCCTGCAGGACAACTATCTGGGTTATAGAAAAGACTCCACTGCCCATACCAAGGTCTCTACTTTTGTTTGGGGCAATATGAGCTTTTGCACAAAAACAAAATAAAACGATTCCCCGTCGGGATGAATTACAAATATATAGACCGATTGAGTGTGTGATCACAGTCAACCAATCCAGCCACACATCCTTAGTGAATTGGGTTACTCAATATATGCCCTGAGCGTCTCCCCAATGGGCTTCTTTGTGTCCTTACACAATTTCTCAATATGAGCTTTTGTCCCACTGAATCTACCGGGAACCCCAGATACATCTTGGTTTGGGAGGGAACCATTGAGGACTTCTCCCGACTGATCAGCCACCCCAGGGACTCTAGCGTGGTTACCACCCTGTCCAGGTCCACCAGCAACTGCTCTTGGGATTGGTTGTAGACCAACAGGTCGCCCAGGTATGGGATCAGCACAATTCCCTGTAGATGGAGATAAGATACCAACCTAGGTAAAGATTCTCGGGCTGGATGCAAAGCGCAACAGGCTCTGGTGTTCCGGAAAAATGGGGACATTAAGGGTTGCCTGAAAGGACTTAAGGGTAGTCAACATCTGTGTCTGTACAGAAAGAAAATCCTTCATGACCTGAGACGTTTCTTTCCCTAAAAGCTTATGAATACATTTGAAGCAGAAGGGCTTTGTGTGTTCCTGCGGCAGTTTATCATTGCAGTAACCACATCTCTTATAAACGGGAAGGGGTCTTAGACTTAGTCCTGCTGGCGCCTCCCTGGGCTGCGGATTCCATGTCTGCAAGATAAATGCACCTGCATTAGCCTCCACCACTCTCTGCAGGGGTAAAGTTCAGGGTCCCACCCCCACTATTTCGCTGTGTGGAAACACAATCAATAACTGAGGAGTATGGAAGGGGGTGGGGGTTTTTGGCCTTTTTCTTGATTGTGTTTCCTGTCAGGTGGGACCAGTCATCCTGGAAGATTACTTGAGAAATATATCCCCTATTTTGTAGACGCTATAACTTTTACACAAACTAATCAATATACTCTTATTGTGATTTTTACCAAAAATATGAAGAATACATATTGGCTTAAAATAAAAAGAAACACATTTCTTAATGAGTTTTTTTTTTTTTTTTTTGGATATTATAGCAAAAAATAAAAAATAGTTTTTTTTTTTCAAAATTTGTCATTCTTTTTGGCAGTGCCATATCTCAAAAAATGGCCTGGTCATTAAGGGGTTAAATCCTTCCTGTCGTTAAGTGGGCTGACAACAAAGCATTTTGTGAACTAACAAGCCTTAGCCCTGTCTAGTTTGTTATTGCTAATCATTCTGTAGTCCCAAAATAAGAGCAAAGGAGGGCTAATTAATCCCCTTCAGATAACACAAGTGTTTATGCAAAAAGACACAGGACAGCTCTGATACAATTAACATGTATTTTTCTTTCTCATCAATCACATACAACAAAAGGCTTTCAGTAATATATTTAACAGATCAAAGGGGGCAAATAAGAAAAGTTCACAAAAAACATAGCATTGGTCAAATCTTTTTTTAGATCACTTACTTTATTTCAGGAAGATTTTTTATGTTTGCAAAAATATCAGATGATTCAGGGCAAAGTTTTTCAACCAGTTCCAGCGGACCAAAGAAGGATTTATGTTGCCCAATAAAGCTCTTCTTAACTGTAAAAGAATAGCAATACTGTCCTTATAATTTAAATACTATAGTCACAATGTATTAAAAAAAAAAAAAAACTTGTGTACCTTCAGTTCACACCTTTAAATTGCACGTGAATGTGATGTGCATTCCTGTGCGATTCACATGCGATCTGGGTGCAGTGCAATTTCAGCCCATTCAATTGAATGGGCTAAAATCGCACTGGAACACACCAAAAGTAGTGCAGTACTACTTAAAAAAAACACACAGCAACCGGATTGCATGATACTACTCTACCATGAGATCCAGTGCAGAAAAAACACACATCGTTTGTGACCTGCATTTGGGGTATTATTAAAGTATAACTAAAGGCAAAACTTTTTTTTTTTTTTTAGTTTTGGGTGGAGCGGAGAGGGGTTAGAACACCTGTTAGATTTTATTGCGGTCTGGGGTCCTGTTCAGGAGATTCATCCTCTCGATTAGAAAGTTATATGGAATCGGCGTCTAGGACTATTTGAATTTGGCTAGCATCAACAAACACAGGTGTAACCTGTTCAACGAATTAGGGCAGTGGATCAACAGCACTATCCTCAATTGTTTTTGTGCTGAGAAATTTCACTTTTTCACTGCGCATATGCTCAGAGAAGGCGTCACATGACGAAACTAGTAGGGCGGGGTAAGGAACGCCAACGCCGACACCGTTGTGCTGCACTGGGGTCTGACTCACCGTGGATTAGATCTGAGACCGGAGGAGACTACTATATGTGCATATGTTTTGGATCCTTAAGTGTCGGGCTGACACTATATACATGCGAGTGTAATAACTGGAATTTTAAATAAAAAGTTTTTATTGACAATATTACACTATGGAGCCTTCTCTTTCCTCCTCTGGGTACAATTGATTAATGGTGGAGATTAGGTGTGAAGCCCACACCTCACTTGTGGGCTGCAGCAGACTGAAACCAGCTAGGAGATATCCAAGCACGGGTGGGATCGGCAGCAGAGCAAGGAACGATCCTTCCAGGAAATATATAAACGCTTTTTCTGGTTATAACTTTCCAGCCTGGAACTGGTGAGTGATTTTAGGACTATTAACTAAAGGATCACAACACTATGAACTGATGAAGTAATGATACAGAAGAAACGGACACTGTTCTCATTTTTTGCGATATTGTTGCACAGAAATTTACGTGTTTGGTTTGTTTACTTATATATTTTTTTCCTGATTGTGGATATTTTAAGACACCGGTATTTCAGAAGGATAATATGCTTTCTCTATATGTTCATTTGTTGAATGATTGAGGGAGCAGTCACTGGTACACTAGATATTTTGTTTTGTCCTTTCAAAAAGGGTATATTAAATTTGCACAAGATCATTTTGCACTTTATAAATTACCTTTATTATTTTGGGGTAAAATTCACTAGAATTAACGTTTCTTTGGTTTTTGAAGTTTAGATGTACCATTGATAAACATGCATTAAAATTGGAAAGCAAATAGTTAAAAAAAAAAAAAAAAAAATTCACTAGAATTAATGTTTACAAAATAAGCACAAATAATTACGCACTGGCACTTTATAAAGAATGAGTGAAATTTTTCAGCACAAAAACAAACGAGGATAGCGCTGTTCATCCGCTGTTTACTATTATCATTGAAAGTGAAAGAAAATGCCAAATTTTGGGTTGTCTCCAAAAAAGTAATAGCGTGGAAATCTGTGAATGAATAAGACAAACATGACAAACTGACTTGTAGTTCTCAATGGAATACGGGCACTCTGTGCACTCATAAACCATTTATATTTCCTCCAGCTTTCTAACAAAGCACATACAGAAAAGTATGGGTAAAAAGTTGAAGGGAGAATATGCAGGAGCCTGACTTGCACGCAAAGATCCACTGATCATAGGTGAAATGCTTTGCAGGCTTCTGTAGGAAAATCCTTTTCTCTAAGTTCACTGACAGACGCAGCCCTTCATTGACAAGTGGGGTTTATGCACATCCTACTAGGAGTAGACTAGGCAAATAGAAAAAAAGCAAGCTGACCCCTCCCAGGGGGCTGTCCTCACTCCAGCATATAACCCCTCAGCTCTGCATAGCATATCAGTTCATAACAAGCCGTACAAACGCAACACAGAGGGGTGGGTGCTGCGTCTGTCAGTGAACTCAGAGAAAAGGATTTTACGGTAAGTTCTTAATAAAATCCTATTTTCTCCTACGTTCACTGACAGACGTAGCCCTTCATTGACAAGTAGGGATGTCCCAAAGCAGTGTCATTTGAGAGGGGTGGGTAAACAACAACAACAACTGTACCCAACAGATTCCTCTCAGGAGGCGCCAGTTGTGCCTACACCGCCACCTGTAAAACTTAAAGGCCAATAGCAGCATCCGCAGATGCTGACACATCAACTTTGTAAAACTTAACAAAAGTGTGCACCGAGGCCCAAGTAGCTGCCTTGCACACCTGGGACACCGAAGCCTGGTGTCTGAAAGCCCAGGAAGTACTAACTGCCCTGGTGGAATGAGACGTGACTGGAAAAGGGGGGACTTTGCACCGAACAGTATACACATGGGTGACGGTCTGTCTAATCCAACGGGAGACAGTAGCAGACAAGGCCACCAACCCTTTGCGCAGGCATTCCGTCAGTACAAACAACGCATTAGACTTCCGAAAAGAAGCTGTAGCCGCCAAATACATCCGCAAAGCCCTCACGACATCCAGAGAATGCAGCTCAATCTCCTTGGGATGCGACGGGTGCGGACATAAGGAAGGGAGAACAATATCCTCATTAATGTAAAAAGAGGAAACCACCTTCGGTAGGAACAATAGGTGAAGGTCGCAGGACCACCTTATCCTTATGAAGGACCAAGTAGGGAGACCTACATGACAATGCCGCCAACTCAGACACCCGCCTAGTAGATGTAATGGCCACCAAGAAAGCCACCTTTTGTGACAGCAATTGTAAGGGAATATCCCTGATTTTCTCATATGGCAGGCTCTGTAGTACAGAAAGTACCAAATTCAAATCCCACGGCGCCAAAGGCGACCGTACCTGAGGAGCCACATGGCGTACACCCTGTACAAATGTACGTATCAACGAATGTGACGCTAAAGAGCGTTGGAAGAGAAGAGAATCGCCAGAGCCGAAATCTGACCCTTGAGTGTACTCAATGCCAGTTTGTTATGCAGGCCTTTCTGCAAGAATGCCAGCACCCGGGACACAACGTAAGAGCGGGGGCTCCACCCCCCGCCTCACACCAGGCAATATAGGCCTTCCAGGTGCGATGATATATCTTGCGCAAAGTACACTTGCGCGCCTTAAGCATGGTAGGGATCACGGAGCCAGAAATGCCCCTATCCCTCAACACCTGGGACTCAATAGCCAAGCCGTCAAGGCCAGCGAAGGTAAAGCAGGGTGCAGGATGGGTCCCTGTGACAGCAGATCTTCGCGTAGTGGAAGACGCCAAGGGACATCTGCCACAATCCGCACCATGTCGGCGTACCAAGGGCGCCGAGGCCAATACGGAGCTACCAGGATTGTCTGGATCCCCTCCGCTTCTACCCTGCGCAGTAGCAGCTTGAGAGGAGGGAAAACGTACAGGAGCCGGTACCGACCCCAAGGTGCTACCAAAGCGTCCGTGGTGGCCCCCAATGGATCCCTTGTTCTGCACACGAAGGTCTGCACCTTGTGATTGAACCTGGATGCCATGAGGTCCACGTCTGGCGTGCCCCACCTGTGGCAAATCTGACGGAACACCTCTGGATGTAGGGACCATTCCCCCTGATCCAGCTTCTGGCGACTGAGAAAGTCCGCCTGCCAATTTTCTACGCCCAGAATGTAAATGGCGGAGATTGCCGGCACGTGAATTTCTGCCCATCTCAGAATGCAAGCCGCTTCCACAGCCGCTGCCGAGCTCCTCATTCCGCCCTGATGATTCAGGTACGCCACAGCCATGGCATTGCCATGGAGGCCGCGCAGCCTTACCGTCCAGTGGGAGAGGCAGAGCCTGATTGCCATCAGCTTCAGCACATTTATCGGAAGGCGAGATTCCTGCGCCGACCAATGGCCCTGAGCAGACAGCTGCCCCAGGACCCCCCCCCCCAGCCCGATAGGCTGGCGTCCGTCGTGACTATCAACCAATTCAGGGGAAGAAACGACTTTCCCAACATTAGAGCCGGGGCCCGAAGCCACCAGGTCAACGATCCTCTGGTCTGATGATCCAATCTGATCAGCTGGTCAAGGGACAATGGAGACTTGTCCCACCGTGACAGAATCGCTCGCTGTAGGAGCCGAGTGTGACTCTGGGCGTAAGGTATCACCTCGAAGGCCGAGACCATGAGCCCCAACACCCGCATACAGAACCGTAAGGAGGACCACTGGCGTGACAGCAGGGTTTGCACCGCTGCTTGCAGTGTCAGCAACTTGGCCGGAGGTAAGAACACCTTCGCCTGCTCTGTTTCCAGAATCAGACCCAGATATTCCACCGACAGGACGGGGCCAACGTCGACTTCTGCGGGTTGATCAGCCAGCCGAAGTCTCTCAATGAGGCCATGGTGATAGCCACATTCTCCTCCAGGGCCGAAGCCGACTCCGCTCGCAAGAGAGGTTGGTCGAGGCAAGCTACCACCGCAATGCCTCTCTGCCTCAAGAGCGCCAGAACCGGAGCCACCAACTTGGTGAATACCCGAGGAGCCGAGGCCAGACCGAAGGGAAGTGCCACAAATTGGTAATGTGGCTCCCCCACCACAAAGCGCAGGAAGCGCTGGTGCCGGAGACAAATGGGAACATGGAGATACGCGTCCCTGATATCCAGAGACGCCATGAAGTCCCCTTGGTGCAGGGCGGCCACGACCGATCGGACAGATTCCATCCTGAATTTTCGCTCTTTCACAAAGTGGTTTAGCGCTTTTAGGTCCAGAACGGGCCCGACCCCACCCTTTTTGAGCACCACAAAGAGGTTTGAATAGAAGCCGCGGAACCTTTCCAGCGGAGATACCGGCACAACCACCCCTTGTTCGGAGAGCGTCTGAACAGCCCCTAGGAGAGACTCTCAACGCCCCTGAGGGAGTCTCAAGTTCGATGGGAAGAACCTGTCTGGGGGTAGAGTACTGAACTCTATCCTGTATCCAGATGACACCACTTCCTGCACCCACCGGTCGGAAATGCAGGCAGTCCACCTGTCTGCGAACCCCAGAAGTCGGCCCCCCCACCGAGGGTCGGGTGGGGGCAACCCATCATGCGGAAGAGGACTTTTCCTCCGTCTTTTCGCTCTTGCGCTGCCAGGGCCGCTTACCGGACCCCGAGGAAGACTTGCTGGGCCTTGAGCCCTTGCCAGCTGCACCGGGCGCACGAAAAAAAAACGCTTCTGACCCGAAGAAGCGGGACCCTGCTTACGGCGGAATTCCCGTCGCCTGGGCTCCAGGAGAAGAAAGGTACTCTTCCCCCCAGTGAAATCCTTAATGATTTCATCCAATTGTGCCCCAAAGAGCCGACCACCCTGAAAGGGAAGATCAGTGAGGTCCTTTTTAGACGCGTGGTCACCCGACCAACAGCGTAACCACAGCACCCATCTGATAATGACTGCAAAAATAGACATCTTAGACAGCATGGGAAGCAGGTCCAAAGCTGCGTCACACAGATACCGGAGAGCCTGTATCAGGTGGTCCATCCGCTGGGAAGCCTCAGGCGAACACCCGCAGCTCAAGTCATTTTGCAACTCAGTCGCACACTCTGTAAGAGATTGCGCCACCATGGCCGACGCCAGAGCTGGTCGTCTCATGGCTGACCCCGCCACCAAGAACAGTGCCTTGGATACCGCCTCCGTCCGCCTATCGGCTGGATCCTTACAAGAGGGAGACCCCTCCAAGGGGATGGTCGTTGCCTTGTTCAGGCGAGCTACCGGAGGGTCCACAGCGGAGGATGCCCACTTCTGCACACAACTGTCCTCAAAAAGGATAGCGCACAGCGAAACGTTTGGGAAATGAAAAGGAATTCTGCAGACTTTGCCATTCCTTATAGGCCAGCTGGTCAAAAAATTGATCATAGGGATATGCCCTAGGGGACCGAGATGGCTTAAAGGACCCACAAACGTAGGCAGTCACCTGCGACTCCCCAGCCTGGTCCAGCCGCAAAGACGCACGGATATCGGTGATCAGGGAGGCCACCAGCGCGCTACCGAGGCCCCCTGGTCTTCTTCACCATCCGAGGGCTCCAGTTCACCGAGAGCTCCACGAGGTCCCCGTGACCACCGAGGCCCCTTCCGGTTCAGTATACTCCCCTGAAGGGGGGGTGGATGCTTTTTAGCCACCCCCTTAGCATGGCCCGACACCTCCTGGGGGAAAAACTCCCCCAATATGGACTTTAACTGATCCAGGGGAACCAGAGGGCCCAGCGCAGGTTGCGTTCCACAGGCTCCTCCGGAGGAGAACCTGCAGGTTCAGCTGCCATTGCGCCACGGGAACACCGCTTGGCCAATAGGCCCTGACACCCTCACAATGCAGCCCCACCACTGCCCCACAGAGCAAGCGGGAGAATACCCAAGAGGACTGCACCCACCGCTACCAACACCACAGGGAGAGCCAGCTATATTTTGCTGTGTAACAGTTGCCCTTCAAGCGCTGCATCCCAGTAGGGAGTGCTGCCCGCCTGTCAGGAGCCTTCACCGCCACTGTGCCTTCCACGCTGTCCCAGAGGAAAAGAGGAAGAAATGGCACCAGCCGCACGTTTTCTATCAGCCGGCATATCAAGCATGGCCAAAGCCTGTCCACACAGACTGCGACAATGGTAAAATGGCCGCCGATCCACCACTAGAGGCCAAAAAAGCCCACAAAATGGCCACGGCTCTGGCAAAATGGTGGCGATCCGCCGCAAAATGGCGGCGGATCGCCGCATGGCGGTTTTAGAATGGGGGAGCGGTGTAGGAGGGGGTGAACCTGTATCCTTGAACCCTCCACCGGCCGGCAGTCTGCGAATTGTGGAGAGTCACTCACCACCCGACGGGTGTAGCGGGTAGCCACACGGTAGCAGACTTTCCTCCCATCAGGCGGGGAGGGATGCTGTAGGCCAAGCGCCCCTGGACGTGAGCACAGCCCGGTCACTGGATGCGAGTGGGGGGGGGTCACTCACTAGCCTCCCGCACGGAACGGGTACACAGCAGTCTCCCTGTGTGTAGCCACAGTGTTCCAGCGAACAATTAGATAAGGACAGAGGGCTTCCAGATCCACCAGCCACAACCGTAAGTCATGTGCGTCATCCATAAGGGAATCAAACGGCAAGTGAGGGGCAGAACCCCCGGGTTCAACTATATCCCAAATACCATCTGAAAGACATTGCCACTGTTGGGCATATATGCCTTTTGTCTCCCAGCCCTCATGTAATAACTGATTAATTTTCATGCAACCATAGCTGGTGACTCCATAGTTAGCTCTGGTCCTAGTGCATTAGTAGCTGGTCTATATTACGGATCACTAGGGGAGATATTCTGTGGTGGGACAGTGAATGGGGTTTTTCCATCCAAGGGGGGCAACGAGGGGTTCTCAGCTCTCTGGGACAATTCCCCTTCACATCCCCTGTGGGAGGGGGAAGAGGGTAGTAGTAGGTAGGTGGGCATAAGGATTGGGGTGGCCCCTCTAGTGGGTGAGGGGAGATAGGACCAACTGTGGGTATCGAGATGTGGGATGGATGGTGCGGGCCATGTCATGTGGATTAATTTTCAATAAAATGTAGTTGACTTATATGGTGGTGCAGTATTGTTTTTGTGATTCCTTACCTATTTTCTGCACCCCCCCGATTTCAGGGTAAGCGCTACCCCCAATGAATGAGATTACCACCATTGCCTTCTTTTGTAGTAAACTATACTTCATTTCAAACAGCTTTATTGTGTAAAACAGTCATTTACAAATAAATCACATTTATAACAGGTGTGTGACATTCGCGTTTTTCTTTAGCATTTTAACAAAATAGACATTATTCATGTTAAGGACAATACAGCAAAGTATAAGAAACATACATTTGTTTTCCTGTCTGGCAAGGTATATCAGCTACAAATGGTGGATGGCTATAAGCACATTAAGTATACTAGTTTTGAGGACTGTGAGATATTAACAACGTGGGAGAGGAGGGTTTGACATTCAGGGCATAAGCACCAGATGTTTAGGCACACGTGTCAGAGGATTGTATCTACTTATGCCGAATTTTGTTGCATTTATCAGAGCATCCCCTGTGGGTACAGTATATCTAATTTTTTTTCTAGGGTAACGTATCATTTAGGTCTGCCAACCATGCTCCCAACTCTGGGGGGGGGGGGGGTTTGGTTTGCATCCATTGTCTAGCGATAGGCTTTCTTGCTGTAAACAGTGTTTAGTTAAGAAATATTTTACAAAATGTATTGGTTTCCGTGTCTGGGAAAATACTAAGCAGGCACTGTTTAGGGTTAATGAGTAACCCATGTTGTCATGAAGAAATTGCACTACTTGGGTCCAGACTCCCTGGATTTTGGGGCAATTCCACAGAAGATGATAAAAGGTCCCCACCTCAGTACTACACATAGGGCATCTGTTAGAGTGGTCTGGTTTAAATCTGGATAGACGTCGCGGAGTAAAGTATGAGTGATGCAGGATAAAAAGAGTTGCGTGAGGCGCTCTGATAGTTTAGGGGAAACCAATTTACATGCATCCAATGCATCGCTCTAGTCATCACCCCCTATAGGGCAAAGATCTCTTTCCCATCTAGACTTTTGCTCGTAGGCCAGAACAGAGGATGAGGGAAGGTGTAGCATCCCATAAAAACCTGAGATCAACTTCTTGGGGTCTTCACTTCTAATGACCTCCATAAAATAGTTAGATTCCAATGGGACATCTCCCTCTGCGAATTGGGGTTTAAAAGCGTGTTGAACTTGCAGGTAGCGAAAGAACATTTTAGTTGGTAGTTCATGCTCGCTTCGTAAGGTATCAAAGGGTTTAAGTTTCCTGTATTGGATTAAGTGTGTAAGATAAAATACTCCTCGGCAGAGCCATAGTTCTCGGTCTAAGATCTTTTGAAATTCTGGGAGTCGTTATGCCATGGGGGGGTATGCATGTGGTAGGTAGTTGTTTTAAAGTTTAGTGGAAGCTATGTCCCAGATACGTTTATACTGATAAAGCAAAGAGTGACGGTCACTTGGACCCTCTGAGCTCCTTACTCCATTTATTATTACCAGAAAAGGGTCCAATGTACAGTGGGACCAGGGTGGGCACAAAAGTATTAGGAACCTAGCCCTGTCAATTTTATTAATGTGAAATAGTTTTGATAATTGGGCCGCTAGATAGTAAAGATTGAAGTCGGGTAAGGCCGTGCCTCCAAGGTCTGTTGGGGTTTTCAGTTTACGCCATGGTAACTTATGCCTGTTAGCGCCCCACACAAATGAGTATAGTATAGTTTCCATAGTTTTGAAATATTTCAGGGGGAAGATAAACTGGGGAACGCCATAGCATATAAAAGGATCTTGAGAAGAAGCACCATTTTGACTAAATTGATGCGGCCGAAAACTCCCAGAGGTAGTTTAGCCCATATTTGTGTTTTGTGTTTAAGGAGTGCAAATAAGGGTACAATGCTCAGGCGTATGTAGTCTACTGGCGATCGAGTTATTTGTATACTCAAGTACTTAATCTGGTCTACTCTCTGAAGGGGAAGATCAGCTTGGGCTGCGGTCGGAGGGAATGCATCTAAAGGAAGTAAGTATCTAAGACTGAGCCCAGTTTATTTTGAGGCCGGAAAATGAGCCTAATTTTTCTATCAATTGTAATACAGACGTTAGGGAATGTTCTGACACATCCAAATACAAGAGTGTATCCTCAGCATATGTGCTGATCTTTTCTAAAATTGGGCCTTTGGATAAACCAATGATGTCAGAGCGAGATCGTATTGCAATAGCTAGGGGTTCTGCTGCCAAAGCATATAATAGAGGGGACAGGGGGCAGCCCTGACGTGTACCTCTAGTGAGGGGGAAGCGTTCAGACGTCCAGCCGCTTGACACCACTTTAGCCACTGGGTCTTGGTAAAGTAATTGTACCCACTTGATAAAATTGGGACCAAATCCAAATCCACCAAGACAACACCAAAGACTCAACAGAGTTGAATGCCTTGGCTGTGTCCATGGCCACTATGATTCTAGTACCGGTGTTGTCATGGCGGGCCTGTAAGTTAATAAATGGTCTTCATGGATTGAATGATGTATTCCTACTCGGCATGAGTCCTGACTGGTCCTCATGTATTAGAGATAAGATTACTTTATTTAAACGGATAGCGAGTATTTTAGCAAGGATTTTTACATCTATCTGTAGCAAAGAGATGGGGCAATATTATACAGGAAGATGTGGATTGTTGCCAGGTTTGGGAATAAAAACTATTAATGCTTCTCTCATGGATGGGGGCATTTTAGATTCTTTAAAGATCATGTTATACAAAGAAAGAAGTCTAGGGGTTAGGAATTCTGATTATGTAGAGTAAAATTTGATTGGTAGACCATCTAGACCCGGAGCTTTGGAATTTGAAAATTTAGCGATCGCCTCAGCGATTTCCCCCACCGTGAGTGGTGCCTCAAGATCTGACCTTTGCTCCTCAGAGAGTTTGGGGAGGTCTATGTCACAAAGAAATTGACCCACTACAGAGGTATCCCTCTGCAGCCGCGGAGGTATATCATTTAGTGAAAAATTTCCTAAATACTTCTGTCACCTGGCTAGGCTCAGCCACCAATTCACCAATATTGTTGTGTAGAGTGATGACAATTGGTGGGCGGTCCTCGCAATGTACTAGATATGCCAGAAGCTTCCCCGCTCTCTCCCCATGTTCATACATATTTTGCCTCCGAGAAATTTTTTTTTAGCCTTTTCATACTGCATTTGTTCGACCATTCTAGAATTCAATTTAATGGCAAGTGCTTTATCTGCAGTTGGATCTTGGGCATACTCACCCTCTGCAGAAGCAAGCTCTGCCATTGCCCCAGTGAGTGCTTGTTCAGATGTTCGCTTCAGATTGTTAATGCGTGAGGTGAGAACCCCTCGTACATGAATTTTGAAGGCATCCCATACAGCTGCCTGTGGGGCGGATTCATCATTAATTTCAAAATATCTCCACCATTCATCTGTCAGTTCATCATCTTCTGGGAGTATTGTAAGTCAAAAGGGGTTTAATCTCCAGTTAGGAGGGGAGCATTTATTTTGAGGTTGCAAAGTAATCCAATATGGACCGTGGTCTGATAGGGATCTGGGTAACAAGCCTGCCTCTTGTAATCTGGGAGTAAGTGATCTGGAAATCAATGTGAAATCAATTCTGGACATGGAGTTATGAGCTGCAGAGTAACAGGAGAATGCCTGCGCATCAGGGTATTTAGGTCTTCATGTGTCGACCAGATTAAAATCAGTTAACATTCTGGCAAGTCTAGTGGTATGTTGGGGAGCGACCCCCGGAATGTTCACACTCCATCAATCAAGGTGGGGATTCAATGTTGTATTAAAATCATATAAATCTATGGCTGCGTCCCGCTGATCGAAAACCCATAAACAATCCTATTACTAAACAATCCCTCCACATCTGGGATAGACTTAAATTCAAGTACAAACTCCAATCCCCACATAACCCGCTTCTTTCATACCTGCGGAACCCGTCCTTCTATCCCGCCTGGTCTGCTCCTGCTTCCTTTGCTAAATGGCTAAATGCGGGCCTGATTCGAGCATACTCCTTCACTACCCCGGATGAACATATCCCCTTTCCAACGCTGTCTAATTCCTACAACCTCCCCCCATCGGAGCTGTTCCGATACTTACAACTGAAGCACTTCTTCTCCACCTGTCTGCGCTCCTCAGAGGATGTCCCGCACAAAACATTTTTTGAGCAAGCATGTGACTGTGATCCCCATATGAGAGGACTGATCTCCCTACTCTATCGCCAACTCTTGGACATCCCTCCCCATTCCGCCCTCCCATATGTGCAAAAGTGGGAAACAGACTTACATACTCATCTATCCGAGGAGGAATGGCAGGATATCTGGTCAGCAACGAAATCTGCCTCACAAAATGTAGTAGCCACGGAGGCTAATTATAAAGTCCTATTTCGCTGGTATATGGTACCCGCACG
>BLSH010080323.1:1288200-1300679 GCA_018402905.1 Glandirana rugosa
ACCTGTACGCCTGTAAGGGTGGTATACACGTTTACCCACGGTACCAGGCATGTCGGAGACTTTGTCAAAACTCAAAACTGTTTCAGAGGCTGTACGGACCATGGCACCCATTTGCACATATGGTGGGAATGTCCGCATGTCCAAGAGTTCTGGAAAGAAGTCTTCAAAATGATTTCAACCCTTATAGGCAGCCCCCTACACCCCAGTCCCACAACAGCCCTACTGAATGCTAAGCCCCCGGACATCACCCGCAACCAATTTAAGCTCTTATTGCAAGTAACCACGGCAGCAAAGCAGACTATAGCCAAAGCCTGGAAATCCCCCTCTCTCCCACTCCTTGAAACTAGACACAGAATAACAAATGCTATGATCCATGCTAAAACTGAAGCAACCATCCTCAATTCTGTGGCTAGATTCGAGAAACAGTGGCAACCATGGATCAAACATTTTCTGCCACAGAACCTAGACCCCAACCTCTTCCTGCCATAAACAAACAGTGCCTACAACCTTTAGAAATTCAGAAATTTATATTGAAATCAGTGCGCAGCGATCTCCGTCTGACAGACCCCCCCCCTCTCACCCCTCCTATTCCCCCCTCCCTTCCCTTTCCTTACTCGACTATCCTTTCCTCCTATACTGTTCTTTTCTTTAAAATTTTTCTCTGGTATAATTTGGATTAAGCAGCCTAATGTAGACCTTCGGGGTTCCTCTGACATATGGAGATGCTCACCACCTCAGTGTCCACCTGGGGGCGAAAATCTCCCTGGACACCCACCTTTGCCTCAGTCGACACCTCCTTCTATGTCAAAACCTCTTATGCTATGGAACACCCGACTGTTTGAAATGTCTATATGCTCTAATGCTGCCCTCTGTTATTTTGGGTCCTCCGGGCCCATACTTTTGTAACCATGTTACATTCGATTGTATGTTCTACTCTTTTAATAAAAAATATGAACAAGAAAATCATATAAATCACAAGTGATAATTCAGCGCTGATCAGACAAACATGTTAAGGCCTCATACACACGGACGTTTCTTAAAAAATAAACAAAACGTCGGGCACGACGTCAAGGAAAAGGGGGGAAAAAAATGTAAAAAATCAGCGTTTTTCGGCGTTATGCATTGGTGTTAGTGAGCGTCGGCGTCAATAGGCGTTTTTTTTAAAAAATCATCCCTCTGCTATTTTTCAACCTAAAAACGTCAGCGTCAAAAAACGCCGGTTAACGCGGTACAATATTAGTTGGCGTTTGTTGGTGTTTTGCGGCGTCAAAAAAATGCCAAAATGTTACAGCCTCAGAACGCGATGGTCGTGGGTTCTAGTTTTAGCTCACTAACGCTGACGCCATCTACAGCTCAAAAACAGCTGTGTTTTTATGGGGTCATTGACTAACATGGAGAGCTGCAAAAAACGCTAGAAAACGCCCATGTGTATGAGGCCTAAAAATTGAAAAGGCAGCTTAACACTACAGACAAAATTCATAAAGTTCTAAATGATAATATTTAACAATGTGAAGCGCCTTTGGTATATGACAAAATATTAATCAAAACAGCATATAATAATTATCATGCAACACAGTCCATATATTATAAGAAAGAAAGACAGACAGCCGCCGTGCTGTAAGGCGAGTATCTGTCATTCCATGCCTGTAGTGACAGTGTAGTCCACCACCAGTATCAATGGCCCCTCACCTTATCAATACGACCTCACAGAGGTCACAAAGCCTGTTCCAGTCTCCCGCTGACGAAGTTCCACTCTGGAACATAACATGTACGGGGGGAGGAGTCGGTAGTGACATCATCCGTGGCCATCTTTGGAGACTGGGACGCCGGTCTAACTGTATGCACACATGCACCTTTGCCAACACCTGGATCAGGGCGCTTTTACATATCTGTTTTCCTTCTGTATTGTATACGGCAATCCATCTGAGAGTGAGCGGTTTGGACATATGAAAACGATATACATATGACAGGCTTTGTGACCGCTATGGTGGTCGAGTTGATAAGGCAAGAGGCCAGTATGATTGGTGGTGGACTGCACTTTCACTTCAAGCATGGATTAGTGAGATTCACCTGACCGCACAGTGGCTATCCTATATCTCCTATTTTATATAAGGATTTGTTTCAATCGGATAAATAAGACAGGCTTTGTGACCTCTGTGAGGTCAAATTGATAAGGTGAGGGACCATTGATACTGGTGGTGGACAACATTGTCAATACAGGCATGGAAAAACAGATACTCACCTTACAGCACAGCAGCTGTCTTTCTTTCTTATAATATATGGACTGTGTTGCATTATAATTATTATATGCTGTTTTGATTAATATTGTGTCATATACCAAAGGCGATTCACATTGTTAAATATTGGTATTAAAATCTCCTGACCAGATAGCTGGAGTTGAGGGATATGTGGCCATAAAGTTAAACCCTTCCTGGCTGAGGAGTTGAAAGGCGGAGGTATATAGAAGGCTAAAATCAACAACAGTTCCCCATATATTATAGCATTCAAAAAACAATTTACACAATGGGTCTGTCACTAGGTTTTGGAGCTCAAACAGGGCATTTTTTGCAATCAGAATTGGTACGCCCCTTGAATGGGAAGTATGTATTGAATGATATGCCCATCCTATCCAGGGCCATTTGTAAGTGTCCCACAACATGTGTTTCCACAAATATTATGACATCTGCCCTCTGCTTTTTCAGTTGCAAAAAAACAGCGGGCCTTTTTACTCTGTCACCCATACCCCTCACATGCCACGCAAGTAGCTTAAAGGCTGCCATAGATCCTACGTAAATCTTTTACCACAGATTGAGCGCCAGAATGTGCAATCCCCAGTAATGCAATGTGTCTCACATAAGTATACCATACCAAAGAGAACCATTGCCTCTGAGCGCAGTATCCTCTTTCTCCACACATTTCAAAAATTGCCAATAATTCAGATACTTTTAAACCTTGCCGTTTAACCGTATATACATGAACATAACCCCACCCTGCACAACTCCCCCAACTGGTGCGGCCATGATTCCCAAACTTCCCAACGTCCTGCAACTTACTCCTGCATACAAAGTGTAGAGTGGGTCAGGAGTTTGCACATATTGAAAAAATAACTTGCAGAGCATGCAACAAAGAATCAAAAAGTAAAAGAACAAAAGCAATTTGTGTATAACAGTTTGGAGAGGGTCACATGGTTGGTAGAACTGAGCGAAACATCGCTGAGTAGCAGAGCACAGCATAAAACTTTTGCTCACTATCCTGTGAGCACTCTGATGATGTGATTCGCTCTGCCGAATAGGAGCACAATGTACAAAAGGAATATGCTGAAAACAGCATTTGTAAATTGGGCCTGTACAGCCGTTCTGTTTTGTGGGATGTCTTGTCCCTGGTGTGTTGATGATGTGCGAGTCACAGGAGGCTTACGTAGGACATTAGTGACCTCCAATGGTCAGTCTCCGTAATTGCACTTGTTTGCAAATTTTCTTCTCTGTATGGTCTGTTTTGGGACAGGGTAAATGCCATGGCCTGATTCACGTGGAGTATGTATGAATTTGGAGACAGGTCAAAAAAGTCATATTAAAGTAAAAAAAAATAAAAGAGGAAGGGGAGAAGTTCCCAAGATAGTTTTGTCTAACTTGAACAAAAGGTATGTGTAACTTTCCAAAGGCTTAGTTTGCTAAATCCATCACGGAGTAGGACTTAATATGAAGCTTTCACAGCCCCATGATAAGATGGATATATTGGAAGCTGCTGTCTAACATCCAGTGATAGTTGTATAGTAAGAAACAGGAAAAAAACAAACACTCATCTGCTCGTCTTGTTGCTCCAGCCATGTAATAATTTCTTCAGGGTCCTCAAAGAAGTGGACTTTATCTTCTCCAATAACTCAAAGCTTTGAGGGGAAAAGCATGTCGTACTTGATATACGTTTGAAGCATAGGCGTCTTTTAGCCTCCATAAAGCTTTTACGATGACATCAGCAGAGAAATCTGGGAACACTGAAACGGTATTATTGCCGAATGGGATATTGCCTGTATCCCTGCTCAGCTGTAGAATGGTGTCACGATCTCTGTAAATGAGCAATTTGGTATCTTGGTCTGGGGAGTCTCTACCTATGCGGCGGTACTTATTCAGCTTTGCCAGCGCCTCCGAGGTCTTTTTGGTCGGCGGAGACATGCTGCAGTGGTTCCCTGATGTGTATGGGTGGTAGCAGTGTACTTCTGGTGGCTCTCAGCGGTTCAGGAGTTTATAGGAGATTGTGTCGGCGGAGCTCAGCACACCAGCGTCTCATGCCATGCCGCTCCAGGCCACGCCCCATAAACTATACTTCATTCATACCCCAGACCACTCCAAACTGACTACTATGCACAATGTGTATGTCAGTTATTGTAAACTGCTACACTGATGCATTTAAAGCGGTTGTAAACCCTCTACTATACCCAGTGAAGTGAATAGCCTCAGATGATACAAAGAGATGAAACAAATCCTCCCTACATTAAGTTTTACATGTATATCTGCTGTCTTTCACTTTCTACATTCTTTGAAAAGTGCAGATTGTATTAAAAAGATCTTTCTTCCGCATTCAGCACTGGGTGTGGAGTCTGGGCATTGGACACTGTGTGAGAGCTGATTGGAAGAAAGGCACACACCCTCGCTTATCTACAGTGCCTTCAAAAAGTAATCATACCCCTTGGAATTTTCCACATTTTGCCATGTTACAACCAAAAATGTAAATGTATTTTATTGGGATTTTATGTGATAGACCAACACAAAAGTGGCACATAATTGTGAAGTGGAAGGAAAATGATAAATGGTTTTCAAAATTTTTTACAAATAAATCTGTGAAAAGTGTGGCATGAATTTGCATTCAGCCCCCCCTGAGTCAATCCTTTGTAGAACCACCTTTCACTGCAATTACAGCAGCAAGTCTTTTTGGGTATGTGTCTACCAGCTTTGCACATCTAGAGAGTGACGTTTTTGCCCATTCTTCTTTGCAAAATAGCTCAAGCTCTGTCAGATTGGATAGAGAGCGTCTGTGAACAGCAATTTACAAATATTGCCACAGATTCTCAATTAGATTTTGGTCTGGACTTTGACTGGGCCATTCTAACACATGAATATGCTTTGATCTAAACCATTCCATTGTAGCTCTGGCTGTAAGTTTAGGGTCGTTGTCCTGCTGGAAGGTGAACCTCCGCCCCAGTCTCAAGTCTTTTGCAGACTCAAACAGGTTTTTTTTTCTAAGATTGCTCTGCATTTGGCTCCATACATCTTCCCATCAACTCTGACCAGCTTCCGTGTCCCTGCTGAAGAAAAGCATCCCCACAACATGATGCTGCCACCACCATGTTTCACGGTGGGGATGGTGTATTGAGGATGATGTGCAGTGTTCATTTTCTGCCACACAGCATTTTGCTTTTAGGCCAAAAAGTTCAAATTTGGTCTTATCTGACAAGAGCACCTTCTTCCACGTTTGCGGTGTCCCCCACATGGCTTCTTGCAAACGGGACTTCTTATGGCTTTCTTCCAACAATGGCTTTCTTCTTGCCACTCTTCCATAAAGGCCAGATTTGTGGAGTGCACAAATAGTTGTCCTGTAGAAAGATTTTACCACCGGAGATGTGGATCTCTGCAGTCCTCCAGAGTTACCATGGGCCTGTCGGCTGCTTCTATGATTAATGCTCTCCTTGCCAAGCCTGTCAGTTTAAGTGGACGGCCATGTCTTGATAGGTTTGCAGTTGTGCCACACTTTCCATTTTTCGATGATGGATAGAACAGTGCTCCATAAGATGTTCAAAGCTTGGGATATTTTTTTTTTATAACCTAACCCTGCTCTAAACGTCTCCACAACTTTATCCCTGACCTACAAAAATTATTTGGGGTAAACACCCCAACAACGCATGATGCTGCTGTAAGACCTGACAAACTAAACATATTACAGCGCACACGTGACATTTACTCCTGCAAGGCTGTTTAAAAGCACCTAAACATATAAAGCAAATATGCATAAATATGGGGATTTGGTCACACTACATGGCCATGAAGTGCTTAAGCCCACTAACTGCGTCAAAGTACCCCAATTTTTCAGTGGGTCCTACACTAACCATAGAATGAAATTAACCCTGACCTGTCTGGTGTGTTCCTTGGCCTTCATGATGCTGTGTGTTCACTAAGGTAAATATTAAAAAAGTGTGGATGCGCTACCAGTAAGTAACCAAACGCTTCTGAGGTATAATAGACATGAATGGACATCCAAATTTTGTAAAGATGACTAGAGTGCTAATGGCTGCAATAATACATGTGGATATTTCAATCAGCAATTGCAAAATTAAACAAAACTATATATGCACATGTCAATAAACAAATATATATGTGAACATAAAAAACACTTTGAGATGACTATATAAACATTTCTACAAGAAGATACCCCTTGTGTTAATTATAAAGTGCTCAGTGCTACAAGTGATTAAAAAACTTGAGAAAATGGAGACCTGTGTATAGTCCTCCTCCAAGCCCTAAAGCTCCAGTTTCTTTAGTGGGATAAATGAATAAATAAAGTAACAGTCCAGTGCAAGAACCAAATTAAACCATGTGATTCTTCTTTTGGAGGCCAGAAAAGTCCTTCCCAAACTTGTGCAAAGGTTAAAGTGCAACGTGCTCCCTCCACCAGGTGAATTGGAGGCTCACCTAAATCAGCGACCCCTCTGGGTCTAATCGCGTATAAATATTAATTCCTCCTCTCCCAGATAGGTAGGTCTCCTTTAAGGATGATTTTCCCCGGCTGCTGACCACACCGGTTACGGTATTGTATACAGCTCAATACAGTGAGACCGCTAAATACAGGAAACTCCTATAAAGCAGGATCAATAGTACCACTTCTCCACAGCTCCTGGGGGACATGCAAGAAAGAGGGCTTTCATAGTGCAATATGTTCAACAATATACAAATAAAACCATGCTACCCCTTAAAAAGATACTCACGTTTTATTAAAAAAGTAACAACATAAATGACAAGGACAAAAAACAACTTCACGTATGAAATGCAGGACACCACCGCCAGGCTATGCCTGTACATGTTACGCCACCTACCAACATGGCTTCGTCTGGAGGAAACAAGCCAAGTGGGTGTCATGGGGTGGAATTTATAATGTCTATGTAGAGATGGTTGTAAGCTGTTCACAATCGGGATAATTGGTGCATGTGCGATAATCACCGCTAATCGCAGAGTGCGCACATGTGCAATAGCGGCCATATTGTTGTAGCCTATGTGTAATGGGGTAGATGGTCAGGTGCGTGTAGCTACAAACGTCTCCAATATAAAAAGGTGGATCTAATGACAGTGTAAGCCAAGGGCCTCATAGAAGGACACTGCCCTAGCTCCATTGACAACATGTAAAAATAGTGTCCGGCTGCCATTTTCTTGTAGTCCAATGGTTATTGTAATAGCAATATGAATCGTGGTGGCCATACAGATGAGAAAATCATGTATATCGAGGATAAAATTAATTGATTCACAGCTGTTCACATGGGCACAGGGGGCATCTTCTTGTAGAAATGTTTATATATTCATCTCAAAGTGTTTTTTATGTTCACATATATATTTATGTTTATTGAAGTTTGCATATATAGTTTTGTTGTTTAATTTTGCACCACTGATTGAAATATCCACATGTATTATTGCAGCCATTAGCACCCTAGTCATCTTTACACAATTTGGATGTCCATTCATGTCTAGTATACCTCAGAAGCGTTTGGTTACTTACTGGTAGCGCTTCTATACTTTTTAATATTTACCTTTTACTTTGTGCGACACACATTTAGTGGAAACAGTAGCCAGATACATTGGTAATTTTTTAGGCAGTGTTTTACCTAGTAGGAGGAAAACAGCACACAGCCACCCCACTAATTTTTTGTCATTTGTTCACCAAGGTTCACTAGTAAACCTCTGAGAGCTTCATAGAACAGCTGTATTTATACTGAGATTCAATTACACACAGGTGGACTCTATTTACTAAGTAGGTGACTTCTGAAGGCAATCGGTTCCACTAGACTTTAGTTAGGGGTATCAGAGTAAGGGTCCTTTCACACACACGGACCGTTCATCAGTTCGTCAGTTCATCCGTTTTTCATCCGTTTTTTCATCCGTTTTTCATCCGTTTTTCATCCGTTTTTCATCCGTTTTTTCATCCGTTTTTTCATCCGTTTTTTCATCCGTTTTTTCATCCGTTTTTTCATCAGTGGTCATCAGTTTTTCATCAGTTTTTTTTACATTCACTACCAATGCAAAAACGGATGAAAAACTGACCGTTCGTCAGTTTACATCCGTTCCGATCCGTTTTTTTGACGGATGAAAAATAGGACTTTCATCCGTTCAAAAAAACGGATGCTGACAGAAACTGATGAAAACGGATGAAAATAGCTGATCATCAGTTGTCATCAGTTTTTCCATAGAGATGCATTGATGTCCGTTTTTCATCCATCAACGGATGGATGAAAAACGGACAAACGGTCCGTGTGTGTGAAAGGGGCCTAAAGGGGGCTAAATACAAATGCACGCCACACTTTTCACATATTTGTAAAAAAAAAAAAAAAAATTGAAAAAATTTTTATTATTTTCCTTCCACTTCACAATTATGTGCCACTTTGTGTTGGTCTATCACATAAAATCCCTTTAAAAAAATAAAATACATTTACGTTTTTGGTTGCAACATGACGAAATGTTAAAAATTTCAAGAGGTATGAATACTTTTTCAAGGCACTGTATCTCTAAATTCCATCCCTGACACAAATTTGCAGCTGCTTTTATCGTGTGTGTCGGAGAACTTGTCAGAATTTATCATGCTGATAACAGAGGGACGGAGCAGCAGAAAGACACAGCACTTTGGAGAGATAGAACACTACAGATATACAGTATCTCACAAAAGGGAGTACACCCCTCACATTTTTGTAAATATTATATTCTATCTTTTCATGTGACAACACTGAAGAAATGACAATTTGCTACAATGTAAAGTAGTGAGTGTACAGCTTGTACAACCGTGTAAATTTGCTGTCCCCTCAAAATAACTCAACACAGCCATTAATGTCTAAACCACTGGCAACAAGAGTACACCCCTAAGTGAAAATGGCCAAATTGGGCCCAATTAGCCATTTTCCCTCCCCGGTGTCATGTGACTCGTTAGGGTTACAAGGTCTCAAGTTTGAATGGGGAGCAGGTATGTTAAATTTGGTGTTATTGCTCTCACTCTCTCATACTGGTCACTAGAAGTTCAACATGCAACCTCATGGCAAAGAACTCTCTGAGGACCTGAAAAAAAGAATTGGTGCTCTACATAAATCTGGCCTAAGCTATAAGAAGATTGCCAAGACCCTGAAACTGATCTGCAGCAAGGGGGCCTAGACCATACAGCAGTTTAACAGGGCAAGTTCCACTCAGAACAGGCCTCACCATGGTCAACCAAAGAAGTTGAGTGCACGTGTTCAGCGTCATATCCAGAGGTTGTCTTTGGGAAATAGACATATGAGTGCTGCCAGCATTGCTGCAGAGGTTGAAGGGGTGGGGGGTCAGCCTATCAGTGCTCAGACCAAACGCCGCACAGTGCATCAAATTGGTCTGCATGGCTGTCATCCCAGAAGGAAGCCTCTTTTAAAGATGATGCACAAGAAAGCCCATAAACAGGTTTGCTGAAGATAAGTAGACTAAGGACATGGATTACTGGAACCATGTCCTGTGGTCTGATGAGACCAAGATAGACATATTTGGTTCAGATGGTGTCAAGCGTGTGTGGCGGCAACCAGGTGAGGAGTACAAAGACAAGTGTGTCTTGCCTACAGTCAAGCATGGTGGTGGGAGCGTCATGGTCTGGGGCTGCATGAGTGCTGCTGGCACTGGGGAGCTACAGTTCATTGAGGGAACCATGAATGCCAACATGTACTGTGACATACTGAAGTAGAGCATGATCCCTTCCCTTCAGAGAATGGGCTGCAGGGCAGTATTCCAACATAACGACCCCAAACACACCCCCCAAGACGACCACTGAGGGTAAAGGTGATGGACTCGCCAAGCATGTCTCCAGACCTAAACCCTATTGAGCATCTGTGGGGCATCCTCAAACAGAAGGTGGAGGAGTGCAAGGTCTCTAACATCCACCAGCTCCGTGATGTCGTCATGGAGGACTGGAAGAGAACTTCAGTGGCAACCTGTGAAGCTCTGGTGAACTCCATGACCAAGAGGGTTAAGGCAGTGCTGGAAAATAATGGTGGCCACACAAAATATTGACACTTTGGGCCAAATTTGGACATTTTCACTTAGGGGTGTACTCAATTTGTTGCCAGCGGTTTAGACATTAATGGCTGTGTGTTGAGTTATTTTTAGGGGACAGCAAATTTACATGGTTATACAAGCTGTACAATCATTACTAAAGATAGAATAACATATTTACAATAATGTGAGGGGTGTACGCACTTTTGGGAGATACTATATGTGCCTAGGTCAGATTTTAAGATTGGGGTTTACAACCATTTTAATTTACACCACTGCATTATCTACTGTATGACAGAGACCCTAGACATCTCCATTTGTACACTGTGCTGTAAGTTACATATTTCAGAATACTTTAACCCGTATGCTGTGCTGTATATTAAAAGCTCAGACCTCTTCATTATGTTCACTTTACTGAATGCTGCATACATCACTCTGTTCTTCATTTTACACCGGGTATGTCATCATTTACTCCTGTCTGTACAATGTGTTTTCTATTGTACATTATATATTTTACATGGCTCAACTCTGTGCACTGTGCCAAAACATGCTGCAATCACTTTAGTATTGTTATATTAATAGACAAATTATTCATAGCTGTGAAATTGGTTTTGAACAGTAATATGCAGTAAAACAGTGTAAACATCAAACAATTTACTGTTTTGCGTTACAGATATTTACCTTTTAATCCATGCTTTAAGCAATGTTCCATTATGCAAAAAAATTGTTGTAATGGTGGGTAATCAGAATCCACACTCCGACCTAGATTAAGAGCAGACTGGATCAGCACTTTTATGCTGATCTTCATCATGTTCATTAAGTTGGAACGTTCATCCATCTTTTCGCCTATGAGAGATGCATATATTTAAAATAAGATCTGTTGAACAGAAAGAAGCACCATATGTACGACTGCTGTTAAGAAAGAAAAGAAGTGGGACTAGAGTGCCCTATGTTTCAGGGTCCTGCAGCATTGTTTTAGACATCTGAAGGTTCGTGTAAGTGCCTCTAGGTACCTGCATATTATGCATGGGCCTAATTTACTTTATCTTTTTTTTTTATTCACATGTAAATTTTCCTTTTATCCTGATACAAACAATAGCATGCATTAAGAACCATAATAATAATAATGTTAAATTACTTTCCTACTCTAAATGTTTCTTGAAACCCTTTCTCTTTCTGTATCAAAGACTTTTAGCGTAGGATTATTTGTGCTGCTCTTCACACTAAATGAAAAGAATGCAAAACTATAATCGTACCTTTCTTCACTAATCCTAGTAAAAAATCCCTTGGAGTTAAAAAAAATTGTTAGCATTTTTATTAAAAGTTGCCAGCTGTAAACTAATAAGTGTATGCAAAACCATTTTTTTTTTCATGGATACAGTAAGGAAGGGTTAAAACCCCTGTCGGGAGATTTTTAATTTTTTTTTTTCTGCTGTCTGTGTACCATTTTTTATACTGTCCCAGAAAAAGTGTGAAGAAAGCATCTCTTGGATAGGTCTCCCTATTAGAAGATTGCCCCTTACCTCTTGCTTGGGGCTTTATAATTTTAGACTTCTCACTTTCTCTAGCAGTGAAAATAAAGTACAAAATAAACTGGTAAATCTTCCCAGAAAAGGTCTAACCCTTTCCCACTCTATCCAATACTAAAACAAGGGGTTTGGCTAGAGAAACACTGCAAAGTATATGTAAACCATAACAATGAATGTCTCATGTTGACCCTGCCAGAAATCCAGTGCTATCCTGCGCACTCTGCAGTGTTCTCTCAGTCTTAGGCTTCCTGTACACTGTAGCTCCTAAAATGTTTGGGAGCAGTTTTTTTTTTTTTTTTTTTTAGCAGCCCCTGAACTCTCCTCTGTTATCTTATGTATACCTGTATACACTCAGTCGTTTATAGTAGCTTTTACAGACATTTTTTGAAAGCAGATAAATCACGTTCAGGACTGTAGTTTACCGGTATTTCAAACACCAAATGCTTGTAATGGCTTGTAGATATTAAGATATGGCATTTAACGGCGTCAAGCGTTTTTTGACATGTATGCTTCCCGATGAGAGCGGTCTTAACTGATCCAATTTTCAGCCCATTGATTTGAATGGAAGTCGCATCCAAGTCGGATCATCATGATCCGACTTGTGGTGTGACTTGTGCTCTGAGGATCTTGAAAGGGAACCCCACACCAAAATTGAAAAAAAAAATGGCATGGGGTCCAGGGTCCACCCCCCCCCCCC
>BLSH010080323.1:1308491-1320735 GCA_018402905.1 Glandirana rugosa
AAAAAAAAAAAAACGACCACAGGATTCTCCTATCTACGGAATAAAGAAGTCAGTTACAAAATGATGTCCGACGACTCGTCCTTAGATATACGTCGACAGTCCTAACCGTCCATGAATCGTGATTGAATCCTCCGTTCTGACGTCTGATAACGTCCCGATCGGGCCTTACACTGGAAACTGGTGACTTGCGATGAAAAGGTCTGGTTCCACATTACACAATCAGTATCTCATGAAAGACCGAGGTCTCTCCACCGTGTCGTGATCCACACACTGGGACAGAAACTACTGAGCTGAAGAAATAAGGCATCTATCCTCTTAGGACACCAGCAAAAAAAAAAAAAAGGGAAGAAGGCATGCTGAGTGTAGGAGAGGTTATACCAGACCGCATATGTTTTTTTTTATGTTTACCAATGTCCAAATCCTCCTGTAGGTGGCATTTTAAATCAATAGTCTGATTCCCTGTGTCCCTCAATGAGCAAGAAAAAAAAAATACTAAGAACCTATTATGGGTTTTTAATGTCATACACTGGAACATGTATGTGCACATTTTGATAGACCTTATGTTATGTAAATTTGCTCTAATGAAAAAATCAAATCTGACTCCCTCCACAATGGAATTTTAACTGCAAGCTTGATTAAACTATCCCTTTGCAAACTTGAAAAAAATATACTTAATCCATAGTTATTTTTTGTATAGCTTTCCCTGCTATTAAACACAGTAAAAAAAAATGTGTAAAATAGCAGTTGAAGGCACATAAATATCCGATTTGTTAGACTTAAAGCTCAATTTAAGTCTGTATTTAATACGCCAAATGTAGGCTTCACCTTATTCACTAAGCTCAGTGTATATGCAGCCTATTTCTTTAACCACCAGGTTATACCAGGAATATAACTGAAGCTACAATCTTGATTCTGGTACCATTTTTCTTAGGAGGCCATTTCCTACACAGCAAAAATGATCCAAGCTGTTCCCAATCCTCCTGCTGCCTTTCCCGGCGGGGAGCCCAGGACCGATTCAACAGGCAGCATCGGCTTCCCTGTACATAGTGAGAAGAACTGATGTTCCTCCCACTGTGTGATGTCAGAACCAGAAGGGACGAGGATTTAGTTACTTCTGATTTTGGTTACCGGCTTTTAGAGCATCTGATCAAACCAATCTGATCTAAACCCCTCTGCTTTGGAGGACAGAGGAGAGATATAGGGTCTAGAAGACCAAAGATCTCTCCATAAAGAGGACCTGTCACTGTGCATGCTATCACAAGGGATGTTGTTCGAGAGCAATAAAGTTGACCAAAAAAAAAAAAATTATATTTAAATAAAATAAATAAAATAGAAGTTAAAGCGCCCCCATTCCCCTGTGCAAAGGCAAATGCGAACGTAGGTCCCACATGCATATTTAAATTGTGATCACACCTGTTAGGTATACATTTACTATGCGCAACATAATCTTTCATAGTTTAACAAAAATCGGGTATTATATTGTTTATGTACACCAAAATTCATTGAAGTGTTCTTTTTCCTAAAACAATATCGTGTGACATAAAAGACAACAACCATATTCTCCAGGGCCTCTACATAAAAAATGCTTTGGAGTTCGAAGTAATTTTCTAGGAAAAAAATATGCTGATTTTTACATGTATGTGAGAAATGTCAGCACTGACCTGGGGTCAAGTGGTTAATAAATCAACCCCCATGTCTACCATGATAAATTATGTTGATGGTGGTTTTTCTCACCTAAGACATAAAGCGCAAATACATTTATCTTGCAACTAAATAGCATTTGCGCAACTTTGCTTGAATGAACCACATCTTTTAGTAATGGCTTTGTCATATGTCAAAGCTTTCTTATAGCCCTGAAAAAGCATCCCATTGAGCCATTTAAACAAATAAGAAGTTGCATTATGAACCCCCTAACCCACACTTGAAAGATGGCATCAACACTGAATAAAGACTAGTTTCGTTTTCTGTAGCTCCTCCCAAGTTGAGGTGACATACAAGTATGTAGTCACCAAAGTACAAAACTAGAGAGGGTGACGTTTATGGAGAGGTAGGCAACCTTTGAGAGATGGAGATCTACCTAGAAAACATTGAAGAGAACAAAGATCACTGGGGTGCAGTGCCCCCCCCCCATTTTTTTTTTAAAGTACAGACTGCATGAAGAAAATCTAGAAAAATCTACTAAATCTAATGTCACTGTAAAAATATAAACATAGCCTACCTCAAAAATTAGCTTCAGTGAGAAACTGTTTTCACTTTCATTCACAATTTTTTTCATGTCTGGGGAGTAATTGGCCACCCCCACCAGTCTAATGCCGGAGTCCATCATGAAAACAGAATATCTGGTACTGCGGGCTGATTTTCTTGACTAGTTGCAGACTTGGCTATCTAATCCCTCTGCACTCTATCCAAAACAAAAAAAAAAACTTTAATGAATTTTACATTTTAGGGAGGTATCTATTGTCTTGCAGGAGAAACCAGCAAAAACGCAGTAGACACGCACTTAAAAAAACCGAAGTCTATGGAACCAAAAATGCAACCTGCTTTTTTCCAAAAAAAGCACCGGCGAAAAATGTATGGATGTTTACTTGACCCATAGGAAGCCATGCTAAATGTACTATAGTGTGTTTCTGCAAAACTGAAAATGCACTGAAAAAAAGCATAGTTGTGAACCAGGGCTAAAGATAACGTGACTAAAAAATACACAGCTTTTGAAAAGGAACTAACATTTTGGGGATGGGTGTAATCCAAAAAAGCCAAGCCCAACAATGTGTTCTACATCTATAGCATATAATTCTGAACTTTTTACAATCATCAATCTCTAGTTTTGAGATCATAAGTTTCTAAAAAGATACACAATTCTACTGTACATTATTTCTTCCAGAAAATCTGACACAATGTGCTTACCTTTTGTTCTGCTGCAGCTTTAACCTTCACCACTCTTACTTCTGTATAACCAAAAGAACCAATCCTGATACTTCTGCCTTCTGGATGAAGATCTTCTCCTGGACCTAAGAAAAATAACAAATCTAGATTTGTAAACATTCTTAGTCTGGGAGTAATGTAAGGTAGCGCTGACCGATTCAGGCATCAGGGGCCTCGTTCTAAGGTAAGTATTTCATAATGTGATGCTATCGTCTTGCAGGCTATTTTTTTTTTTTTCACTCTTCTCGTGGGTTTGCTGCAGCTTTAAGTCTATGATTTACCAGAACACCCAGATGCTTCTCCGTCATTGATTCTCCCAGCTATACCCCTCCTAGTATGTATGATACGTGTATATTTTTAGCCCCCAAGTGCAATACTTTACATTTAACAACATTAAGGTCCAGTTCACTTTACGCAATTTGTAACTGTGGGCAGAATCAAAGTGATTCCGAATTGTGGCAAAACACGCATTTGGGTGCTATTATTCTTAATGGCACCCCAAATGCAGTGCGACGGTCATGCAACAAAATCACATGGCAAACACGGCAAAACACAAGTTTAAAAATCTCGCAAAGCTTGACACCCAAAAAGAAGCAGCAAATACTGATTTGATTTTCTTCTGTTCGCTCACAATTTTGTAAATTGATAAAAATAATAAAATAAACAATATATTTTTGAAAGTATTCTTACTTTACACCACTTCTTCACACCTGCCTAACTTTTGCGCAGTTCTGTATATGACGTTCAACTAAATTACATAAAAATGCTTTAAAGTCTATCTCTGGGCAAATTTAAAAAATGCTTGAAGCGGTTCTAAAAGTGAATTTTTATTTTTAAATTAATGCATTCTATGCGTGAAGGCAAAAAACCTTCATTGCGCAGCTCCTACCTCAGCCCCCCATATTACTTACCTAAACCCTATCTCAACCCAGCGATGTGTACAAGAGCAGCGGCTCATCTGGGTCTCTCCCTCCTTATTAGCCGAGATGGAGCCATTGTCTTGTGCTGCTGTCAATCACAGCCAGTGAGGAGAGAGTGGGGGGGGTGGAGCTGAGCCACGCTCTCAGTGTCTTATGGACACAGAGAGCCGGCTCGGGAGCAGGCTTGCACAGGTGCACTCATAGCAAGTGACTTGCTATGGGGGCATTCGGCAAGGGAAAGGGGCCCAGAGCGCCAGCGGGAGACCTGAGAAGAGGAAGATCGGGGCTGCTTTGTGCAAAACTACTGCACAGTGCAGGTAAGTATGACAATGAGTGTTAAAAAAAAAAAAAAACATTGCCTTTACAAACACTTTAAAACCTAACTCTAAGAAAATAGATTTTAAAAGTCCATCTGTAAGAAAAAAAAATGTAATAATCTAGCTGCAATACTCACCTCTTCTCTGACACTGACCTCCAGTTATTAATATTATACAAGAAAGTCCTTGACTCTCCACCTAATCAATGCAGCAAAAATATGCGTCCCCAGGAACTGGAAAGAACCCCCCCCCCCCCACCTCTCCAGTATCGCAGAATGGCTCCAACGTGTAGGCAAAATGGCAGATATGGAAGACCTGGTCCACCAGGTCAGAAAGACACATACAAAATTTTGCAAAACATGGGCGTGTTGGCTACACTTTGCAGAATCCGCTGAATTATACCACAGATTGCTAAAATCTCAGCAGAGCTTGACCTGAGGATGAGCGAGACTTCACTATGACAAAGTAGCATTAGTTCATATAGAACTTGTTTAATGATATCCTATCTCTAGCCCTACCCCCCTGCCCCTTACCTTTTCCCTACCGCTAAGAAGATATATCTTCCCGACTATTGCCTATAAAAGCACGGTTACAAGTAAATATGGTAACACACCCCAAAACTGTTCACTAAGGTTTCTCTAGGAGATTTATTAAGAGGGACACGTTTTGGAGGAGAGATTTCGTATTCAGATAACTATAGGTGTTACCCCAGTCAGCAGCTTATTTTAATGTGGAATGACAAGCTCACTGTTTCTTAATATATGCACTATAAGGCAAATGAAGGGGACGGAAGAGCTGGATGAATGTGCCCCCACCCATCCACAGTTTGTTCCCAGATGGGGTGGACTGGGGGCACATCCGGTGTACCCAGCAGAATCCCACGAAACTTCTTATGTCTGATATTATATCCCCTGAGTTGCCAAACGCTAATGGCTCGCTAAAAGTTCATGTTGACGGAATTTAAGTGTAATTATATGCCTACACTACCATCACCACATTATTGGGAAATTTATGTACCCATTTTGAAAAGTATGTAAAACTCTTGTTTTTGTAAAACCTCAATAAAAACATTGAAAAAAAAATACTATTATACAAAATTAAAGTGGTACTAAACACTGAAGGTTTTTTACCTTAATGCATTCTTTGCATTAAAGGTTAACTTTACATTTCTGAACAAGTTACAGTATCTTACAAAAGTGAGTACACCCTTCACATTTTTGTAAATATTTTATTCTATCTTTTCATGTGACAACACTGAAGAAATGACACTTTGAGACAATGTAAAGTAGTGAGTGTACAGCTTGTATAACAGTGTAAATTTGCTGTCCCCTCTAAATAACTCACACACAGCCATTAATGTCTAAACCGCTGGCAACAAAATGAGTACATGTATGTGTCAACATTTTGTGTGGCCACCATTATTTTCTAGCACTGCCTTAACCCTCTAGGGCATGGAGTTCACCAGAGCTTCACAGGTTGCCACTGAAATCCTCTTCCATTCCTCCATGATGACATCACAGAGCTGGTGGATGTTAGAGACCTTGCGCTCCTCCACCTTCCATTTAAAGGAGCCCCACAGATGATCAATAGGGTTTAGGTCTGGAGACATGCTTGGCCAGTCCATCACCTTTACCCTCAGCTTCTATAGCAAGGCAGTGGTCGTCAAGGAGGTGTGCTTGGGGCCGTTATGTTGGAATACTGCCCTGCGGTCCAGTCTCTGAAAGGGAGGGAACCATGCTCTGCTTCAGTATGTCACAGTACTTTAGGATTCATGGTTCCCTCAATGAACTGTAGCTGCCCAGTGCCAGCAGCACTCATACAGCCCCAGACCCTGACACTCCCTTCACCATGCTTGAATGTAGGCAAGACACACTTGTCTTTGTACTCCTCACCTGGTTGCTGCCACACACGCTTGACACCATCTGAACTAAATACGTTTATCTTGGTCTCATCAGACCACGGGACATGGTTACAGTAATCCATGTCCTTAGTCTGCTTGTCTTCAGCAAACGGTTTGTGGGTTTTCTTGTGCATCATCTTTATAAGAGGCTTCCTTCTGGGACGACAGCCATGCAGACCAATTTGATGCAGTGTGCGGCATATAGTCTGAGCACTGACAGGCTGACCCCCGACCCCTTCAACCTCTGCAGCAATGCTGGTAGCACTCATACATCTAACTCCCAAAGACAACCTCTGGATATGACGCTGAGCACGTGCATTCAACTACTTTGGTCGACCATGCCGAGGCCTGTTCTGAGTTTAACCTGTCCTGTTAAACCGCTGTATGGTCACAGCAAATTTACACTGTAATACAAGCTGTACACTCACTACTTTACATTGTAGCAAAGTGTCATTTCTTCAGTGTTGTCACATGAAAAGATATAATAAAATATTTACAAAAATGTAAGGGTATACTAACTTTGAGATATTGTACATGATACATCGTAAATACAGGAGTAGCATGTAACTTGTTCACCAGTGTTCCCCCTCTCCCCCCGATCTCCACCCTCCCGGTGACAGTGGGTGGGGAATTTCTCCTCGCACATGCTGTCACAATTTGAAAACAATGTGGCTAAAACAGGGAGTATGTCCCTGAATGTATTTAATAGGATAAGGAAGGTAATGTTCCTTTTTTGGTTTTTCAAGTTTGTATCGCTCTTTCAACTAATGATTAAGTGTATGACACGCAGAGACAGTTCAAACAGGGGTGATCCGACTTCAGTGGCGTCTCAAAGCCACCCCGCACAGCGCAACTTGCAAACGACTTCTGAAATAGAAGTCAATGCATGTTGCTTGAAGTCGCCCCCAAAGTAGTACAGGAACCTTTTTCTAAGTCGGAGCGTCTTGAGTCGCATCTATTAGAACGGTTCAATTGCACTGCATGGAGCACGACTTGTCAGGCGACTAGGTCACCTGACAAGTCGCCCCTGTGTGAACCGGCAATAAATGTAGACGCTTGCGGTATATGTGGAGCGGTCTTGGAAATTTTAAATGTATACTGCTTTTGTGTAACATGTTTTATTTCTTAATAAAACTTTTCCAATTGATAAAAAAAGAAAAAAAAGGAAGAAGAAAACCGCACGGCTGTGCAGGGCTCCACCCACACAGGCGCATCATTCATTTACAGTTTCAATGTTATTGGCCCCATAAAGAATGACGCAGGTAATCTGGTTATAAATGATGGAGAAATGGCAAAGGTGTTAAACTCATTTTTCTCCTCAGTATTCACAAAGGAAATGGGGGGCTCAATTATGCAGAACCACAATGCTGGTCCTCAAGACAAGTCACAGGAAACACCCTCATGGCTGACTCAGGATAAAATCAGGAATAGGCTTGAAAAACTGAACGCTAATAAGTCACCAGGCCCAGGTATGCTTGCACCCGAGGGTCCTTCGGGAACTTAGCCAAGTTATTGCCAGACCCTTGTACCTAATCTTTAAGAGCAGTTTTCTGACTGGTATGATACCAGCTGATTGGAGGAAAGCCAATGTAGTGCCAATATATAAAAAAGGGCCAAGACATTTCCCCGGGAACTACAGACCAGTTAGCTTAACATCAATAATTTGCAAGCTTTTGGAGGGAATAATAAGGGATTATGTACAAGACTATTGTAACGAGAACGGTATCATTAGCAGTAATAAACATGGTTTCATGAAAAATCGTTCTTGCCAAACCAATCTATTACCCTTCTATGAGGAGGTGAGCGGCCATCTAGATAAGGGAAGGCCTGTAGACGTGGTGTATCTGGATTTTGCAAAAGCATTTGATACAGTTCCCCATAAACGTTTACTGTACAAACTAAGGTCCCTTAACATGGATCAAAGGGTGAATACATGGATTGAAAACTGGTTACAGGGGCGAGTCCAGAGGGTGGTGATAAATGGGGAGTACTCAGAATGGTCTGGTGTAGAAAGTGGGGTTCCCCAGGGTTCTGTCCTGGGACCAATCCTCTTCAATTTATTCATAAGTGATTTGGAGAACAGGGTGACCAGCTCCATCTCAATATTTACGGATAATACCAAGCTAAGCAGGGCAATAAATTCTCCACAGGATGTGGAAACCTTGCAAGAAGATCTGAATAAATTAAAGGGGTGGGCAGACATGTGGCAGATGAGATTTAACGTAGAAAAATGTAAGATAATGCATTTGGGTACCAAGAACATGAACGCAAACTACTCACTAGGGGGAGAGCCTCTGGGGGAATCGAGGATGGAAAAAGACAATAGGGGTCCTAGTAGAGAACAGGCTCAGCAGTGGCATGCAATGCCAAGCTGCTGCAAGCAAAGCTAACAAAGTTTTGGCATGCATCAAGAAAGGGATTAACTTCAGGGATAAATCAATAATTCTCCCACTATACAAGTCCCTGGTGAGGCCGCACCTGGAGTATGCCTTCCAATTCTGGGCACCAGTCCTCAGGAAGGACGTCCTGGTATTGGAAAGGGTTCAGAGAAGGGCAACAAAGCTAATTAAAGCGGAGTTCCACCCTAAAGTGGAACTTCCGCTGGTTGGATTCCTCCCCCCCTCAGGTGTCACATTTGGCACCTTTCGGGGTGGGAGGGGGAAGAGGACACCTGTCTTTAGACAGGTGTCCTTTTCCACACATCCGGGAGCTCTGGCCGGCGGCCGCGGCTGCTGACGTCAGCAGCCCGGCTCTCTCCTCCCTGCTCGCTCTGCTTCTGGCCGCCTGGCCAGTAGCAGAGCGCGGCAGAGCCTCGCGCATGCGCAGTAAGGTGCCCGGCGTGACGCTGTACTGCTTACACGTCCAGGTTCCCTTACCCGCGATGGAGGCGGCTGCACCCGTCCCCCGATCTGAAGATCGGCGGTGGGTGCAGACATGGCTGGACTCCAGGACAGGTAAGTGTCCTAATATTAAAAGTCAGCAGCTACTGTATGTGTAGCTGATTACTTTTAATTTTTTTTTCCCCTCCGCTTTAAGGGATTAGAGGACCTTAGTTATGTGGAAAGATTACTAGCACAAAACTTATTCTCTCTGGAGAAAAGACGCTTGAGAGGGGATATGATTTCAATGTACAAATACTGTACTGGTGACCTCGCTATAGGGACAAAACTATTCAGCGCAAGGGAAAACACGAAAACATGCGGCCATTCACTGAGAATGGAAGAAAGGCGGTTTAACCTTAAGATGCGTAAAGGTTTCTTTAAGGTAAGAGTAGTGAGAATGTGGAATTCTCTTCCAAAAACAGTGGTTTCTGCTGGTAGTATAGATAATTTCAAAAAACTATTAGATGCACACCTAAGGGACCACAACATTGGGGGATATACAACATAATACTGACATAAAAACACACACATGGGTTGGACTTGATGGACTTGTGTCTTTTTCCAACCTCACTGACTATGTAACTATGTAACAGACTACAAGTAACGTCAGTCATTGCGGCTGAAGGCTTGTAGTTCTCAATGAACTGCGAGGGCGCTGGTGAGCGCTCTCGTAGTTCATTGATCTTCCTGTTCTCAAGTAACTGCCTGCCCATATTGAAGGTACGGCCAGAAGTCTATCCTGAGAGTCTGCAAAAGCCTGCCTGCACCCGCAATCGGCTGGTTGTTGTGGGTGCAAAGCTCTGTAAGCTCCTTAGAAAAAAAAATAATGCACTATTTTTATCTGCAAAAAAAGCCCATTTATTTTTATTTTTTCAAAAGGTGAACTTATCCTTTAAGGCAGTGGTTCTCAAATCCTGTCCTCAGGACCCACCAAGAGGCCAGATTTTAAGTAATACCTTGGAGAGATGCAGACTAGAATACTGCAGTAAATGATATCACCTGTGATGTATTTCAGTTAGCTTGCAAACCTGGCCTGTTAGTGGGTCCTGAGGAGAGGAGTTGAGAACCACTGCTTTAAAAAAGGTAAAAAAAAAAAAAACTTCCATTATCTGTCAGCACCCTCCCCCTCCCTAACTCCTGTATCAATCCAGCACTGTGCCCAGCTTCTTCCCTCCCTGGTCTCACAGACTTTGCTGATTGCAGCAGAAGCCATTGGTTCCAAAAAGCTGTCAGTCAAATCATGTGAGCAGAGATTGAGGGGCAAGGCTGGGCTGCACTATGTGTGTCTATGGACACACACAGCCCGACTCAGGATCAAGCCCTCACGTCTGCCCCCATAGTAAGCAGCATGCTATGGGGCAGACACAGAAAAGGAGGAGCACAGAGCGCCAATGGAGGGACCCGGAAGAGGAGGTTTGGGGCCGTTCTGTGCAAAACCTTTGCACAGAGCAAGTAATTATAATCCATTTATTATTTTAACAAAGAAAAATACTTTCCAACCACTTTAAGGGAGATAGTATAGTTGCAATACAATTCAATAGAGGATGGTTCAGAGGGCCCTGTTCATGGGGGCTTACAATCTAAAGTAAATTCTTTCTGCCACTAGATGTCCTCAGTTTTCTGAATTGAATGACATGCAGCATTATTCACTCTGATAGGCTAAAAACATTGAGTTCGGGGCATCATGAACCAACCTACAGTACCACCATAGTAGCCTGCAATCACAATGTAATGATGCAGAGACAGTAATGATATCAGCACTGCTTTTTGAGCCATTGAGGACCACCCACTGCCAGAAAGGATGAGAAGAAGAGGACTCTGCATGCCACTTTAGGCCCCTTTCACACGGGCGGATCATTTGGGTCCGCCTGTCAGTTTTTCAGGCGGACCCAAACGGATGCTCCATTGTGCTCTATGGAGCGACGGATGTCAGCGGTGACATGTTCGCTGACACTCGATCCGCCAAAAACAGACGGATGGAAACCCTATTTTCCATCCGCCTGGCGGATTAGATTGGATGATTGGGCAGACGGTCCATGTTCATCCGATTCTCCATAGAGGAGAATGGAGCTGTGACAGGACAGTCTCTGCACAGTGCAGAGACTGTCCTGTCATCCGCCGGCTCAGCGGGGATAAACGGATGGATCCCCGCTGAGCAGCGGAGCCCAGCAAAACGGGCTCCGCTTGTGTGAAAGGACCCTTACTCATCTGAAATCTTCTGAAGGCCAGCAATAAGGCAAATAAAAACAAAGACATCAAGGCTTTACAAATGGAAAGCTACAATCTAAAAGTCAAACCAAAAAGAAATTGGTGAAATATGAATAGGAATAAATAAGGCCCATATAAGTATTAGCGAACCGAAAATCGGATGTATACATTTTTCCTGATACAGTACAACAAAGCACATTAGTGCAGTTCCATCTTTTGTGGTGTCCTACAATGCATGTGCAGTAGAAGTGAATAGCCTTATTTAGTGCACTGGGTTGCCATTGAAGGACAGAAATAACAGCCCCCTGTTTTGTGCTTGTGGCATGAGAAACTTATCATTTCTTTTGGAGTTGACAAATATGAGATTATACTTCATAGGAATAAATTGTATTGCACAACACATCTACGGGCCTGGCCGGAAAGATTTTGACAAACAGCTGTGCAATATAGTCAGCAAAATAAAAAGCAATATGACGCATAGTCAGCACAAAAATGTAACCAAATTGTTTCAACATGTCAATTTTGTACGGAGCGAGCTGGGCAATGTTTGCACTGCTTTGTATATTGCTTTAACCTATATGCACCCTCCCCCTTTTTGCTAGTTTTAAAGGAGAAGTTCAGCTTTGGGAACATGTTGCACGTTCCACCCGTTTTTAGGGGAGAAGTTTCACATACCAGATATCACTTTTTGAAAAGAGCGTGGTTGTGCGGGGCTCCGCCCACATGGCCACGTCATTCATTCACAGAGTTCTGTAAATGAATGAAGTACAACTACTGTCAGCCTTTGCGACAGTCGGCTTGCAGTTCTCAATAAGTGCTTTTGAGCTCTGTGGTAGTTCATCGATTCCTCCTGTCAGTGTGAGACTGCCTGACCGTATGATGTACAGGCAGACAGCTTATACTCACAGTCTGCATGAGACCTGCATGGCACCTGCGATCTGCTGATCATGGGTGCAATGCTTTCCAGGCTCCTAAAAAAAAAAATAAAAAATAAAATAAAAATTAATATATATATATATTATATATATATATATATATATATATATATATATATAAATTAATAAAAATAATAATAATAATATCATTATTATTTGT
>BLSH010080323.1:1320745-1335330 GCA_018402905.1 Glandirana rugosa
TCACAGTTCGTAGTTAGTAAGGTGGCCTGTATGCTTGTAAATCTTATGTATAAATCAATACTTTAGTATAAGTAATATTCTTCCCACAACCTTTCAAAAAAATTCACCATCAACAAAACAAGTCTAAAAAGAATGTTTCGTGTAGACCTCTCATGTATTTTGGTCGATTCGGTCTAACCGACCCGTAAGTTCAGACAAAGGAGAACCAACGTTTTCTTCGGACCTGTCTTTGTCTATTGAGTAGATGGGCTAGAGGTGACAACTATATGAATGTGTTTTTTTCCCACTGTATCGTAGGGGTCTGTTTATCAATATTTTCATCAAAAATTCACATTTTTCACATTGCATTAAAATTGGAAGTTATCTGTTTCTGTCCAGGCTTCTTTTGCAACCAAGAGGAAACAGACTTGAATGCCCAGCCAATCTGGCTTAGCTGGTTTTATGTACTCTCCAGATGTGCTTTGTAAGAAAAATCTGAACAAAACAACTACCACTTAAAAAAACTTTCCAACACCCTTCTTATAATGAATATGATTTCATAACTAAATATGTATTCTAAATGTTCGTATGTCCGGTGGAATGATTGATGCTTGACACTAAATCAAACCATTTATGGTGCATAAATAGATAAAACTGATTAACAAAACTACATTGTCAAATATTATTTGATATCACCATGCAGGTGGCTGCATAGCACCAAATCACTGCCCTCTGTCAAAAGACAAAAGGTCATGATAGATATATGTGCACTCCTACTGATGGGCATGCTTGGCTGTCTCCATCTTCCAGACTTTATGAGTTACTTGACCAAAAAAAAAAAATAAACAATGCAGCCAGTTAAATCAAAATTCCTTCCTCAACGACTTAAAAAGTAAAGTCAAACATTGACAGATTCTGCGGGACTGCCCCAAAGTTAAATACAAATCTGACAGTCCTGAGCATTGTGCTCTAACATTCCCTTGCCCAAATCACTATTCTGCACAGTGGGTGCAGGGCAGGGGAGGGGAATCAACAGGTGAAATCAATTAATCTGCAACTGGTTCACAGTTTAGTATGTGCAATATGTCATTCTAAGTTGTAACCATTTCCAAGTTCTGGAACTGTGCTATGTCACTTTCGATCTGTGTGTACACATTCGGCAGGACTTTTTTTTTTTAACTGATCAAAGGATCAAATGATTCATGCGAGATTCTCACCCGTAGAACAGTAATTATGGCGCACGTTGTGGGTACATGCTCACATTGCATAGTGTATGCAATGTGTGATATGTGACCAGATTTAATAATGCTCTTTAATCCACATCCTATAGTGCAATTTAGCCATGCCCATTTTCGCTACATGGACCGCATATCTTTGTCTTTTTTTTTTGCCATCCACTGTTTTAATGCTAAATACATGTAACCTTTTGTTTCCTTACTTTCAAACCGCCTAGAAATTACATGCATTTTTTACTCACAATTTCGTTTCTCTCACTGCTGGACTTTTCCATTTTAGGTGAGGGCATCTGAAGCCCATCCGTAGTCTCCTGGCATCTCTTCCTGAAAGAAGTGCATGGTGGGTAACCATCATGCACTCCTCGGTCGGCCTTAAATCGTGTAATTTCCTGTCTGGACAAAACACGATTTTACAGTACAGGGAAGCCCACTGACTCCTAGGAAATGATGAGTCGAATCTCCCAGGAGGCCAGGCAAAGCAGGAAGTGAGAAGAGACTCGGATCTAAAAGGGGCCGATTACAAATACCCCCTAGCAACAAGCGACTTAGGGTGAGTAGAACATTTTTTTTTCCTTCAAAAGGTAAGTCTATATAGGCAAAGGACTTGAACTATGTAAAAATAAAAAAATTCTGGGTGGAACTCCGCTTTAAGGTACAAAGCTGGGATGTGTGCCTAAGTACAAACCAAGTCAGTACTTTATCATTTGATAAATGTTTAACCTAAGATTTGACTTAAAATGGAAATAAAGGTAATATTTGTTTCATTTTGGATATAGTAAGAAGGGTTTTAATTCTTATCAGTTTTTTTGTGATCTATGGCTCATTGTGGAGATTTACCTTTACCTCCTGTCCCATAGCCAAAACAGGAAGAGAGAGGAAATCTCTCCAAAGTAAGAGAATCACTGGTTGGAAGATTTCCCTTTTATTCCTGTTCCGGTGACAACCCAAAACTTGGGGTTTGTGTTTAACCACTTCAGCCCCGGAAGAATTTCCCACTCTAGGACCAGAGAACTTTTTGCGATTCGGCGCTGCGTCGCTTTAACTGACAATTGCGCGGTTGTGCGGTGTTGTACCCAAACAAAATTTGCGTCCTTTTTTTTCCACAAATAGAGTTTTCTTTTGGTGGTATTTGATCGCCTCTGCGTCATTTCTGATCGCCGCTGTAAACAAAAGAAGAGCGACCATTTTGCAAAAAAACACAAATTTCTTACTTTTTGCTAAAATTCAAATCCAAAAAAAATATAAAAAAACATTTTTTTTCACCGTTTTTGGCCGATTTATATAATTCCTCATATTTGCGATAAAAAAAATTGCAATCTGCGCTTGATTGGTTTGCGCAAAAGTGGCCGCGTTTACGGATGGTGAGAATTCATTTCTGCGTTTTTTTTTTTTGTTTTTTTTTACTAGTAATGGTGGTGATCTGCGATTTTTAGCGGTAATGCGATATTGGGTCGGACATGTCGGAACATTTTTGACACTTTTCTGGGACCAATGACATTTATTCAGCGATCAGAAATTTAAAATGTCCACTGATAACTGTATAAATGTCATTGGCAGTGAAGGGGTTAACCTGCAGGGGGAGAGCTAGGGGTTAATCGTGTTCCCTGGGCGTGTTCTTACTGTGGGGGGGTTGGGCTACCATGGGCATGAGAGATCTAACTGATCCCAGTGACAGGGATCAGTAGATCTCTCATGCCCCACTGACAGAGCGGGGAACCGCCGTGTTTACATCGGCGGTTCCCCGTTCTTTCCCTGTGGCCGCTCATCGCGGCTCGCCGGCGGACATCGGGTCCGCCCGAGCCGCGGGCACACTCCCCAGGAGTGCGGCAGGTCCCCTGGTGGCCAAGTGCAGATCGCCGCTTATTTACGGTGATTCGCGCAGGGCTCCCCGACTGCCGCCGTGAAAAGACGGCGCGCGGTGGGGAACCAGTTAAAGCAATATTAAAGTCTTGTTTTTTATTTTTTTAAACATAACAAACATGTCATACTTAACTGCCCTGTGCAGTGGTTTTGTACAGAGCAGCCTGGATCCTGCTCTTCTCAGGTCCCTTCTTGCTGGTACTCCTGGTCCCTCCCTCCTGCCAGGTACCACCACAGCAAGCAGCTTGCTATGGGGGCACCCAAGCTGAGCCATTGCTTTGTGTGTCCATTCACACATGGAGTCACAGCTAAGCCTCGCTCCCTCCGTCTCCAGATTGGCTCACTGGCTTGCTGCCAAAAGCCAATAAGGAGTGTGAGTCTCTGGGGAGGCAAGGCTCTCCTGGGCATCACTGGATTGAGAGCAGCTCAGGTAAGTATTAGGGTAGTGCTGCTGCACACAGAAGGTTTTTTACCTTCATGCAAAGAATGCATAAAGGTGAAAAACCTTGTGCCTTTACAACCACTTGGTGATAACAGTACGCGTGACAAATACAGAGCGCAAATCTTACCAATGGGCGCACGGAGGAGGAGGAAAAAGAAAGAAGTCTTTAGTTATACTATGTACATTTACTGTAGCAGGGCTGTCCTTGAGCGCAAAATTATGTGATTCCTTCTTCAGGGTCTCGGGCGCACACTGCCGGAGACCCACTCCTTCATCTCCCTTGATGTTAACCCTTTCCCTGCCAGTGTCCTTTATACAGCGACAGTGCTTTTTTTTAGCAGTGATCACTGTATTGGTGTCACTGGTCCTCAAAAAGTGTCACTTAGTGTCAGATTTGTACGCCGCACTGTCGCAGTCCTGATAAAGAAAAAAAAAAAAAAAAAAATCGCTGATCGCCACCATTACCAAGGCTACTTTCACACAGAGGCGTTTGAAAAACGCGCACAAAACATCAAGCGTTATGACCGCATTTTTGCCGTGTTATTTCCACGTTAGTGCTATAATTAGCACTAACGCCCAGGCGTTTTTCAAGCGCTTTTGAAGCACTAGCATTAAATAAATAGCACATCCCCCTACATTACATCCTGTTTACTTCTTGATATTTTGACCTTTCCACAACCTCTGGGCACTTTACATTCATTTTAATGTATATGGGCGTTTTTAATGCACTATTTTTAGCACTCAGAATAAGCACAAAAAAATCATGCTTGCAGGACTTTTTTAAACGCGGCGCCAGTGCGATGCCTCAGTGTGACTAGGTACATTGTACATTATACACTTATTGGGATTGTTTTTACAAAAAATATGTAGCAGAATAAAATATTGGCCTGAAGTAATTTGATTTTTTAATTTTTTTTTTTTTATTGGAAATGTTTTATAGCAGAAAGTAAAACATAATTGCTTTTTTTTTTTTTAAATGGTTGGTCTTTTTTTGTTTATAGCGCAAAAAATAAAGACCGTAGAGGTGATCAAATACCACCAAAAGAAAGCTCTATTTGTGGGAAAAAATTACAAATTTTATTTGGGTAACAACGCAGTGCCGTATCGCATAAAAATGGCATGGTCAGGAAGGGGGTAAAACCTTCAGGAGCTGAAGTGGTTAAAACTGAACTCCAGGTATAGCTTGCATTGCCTAGTTACATTAGTCCAGCTTAGATCAGTCTAAGATCCCATATACACGATTAGATTTTCTGCAGATTTTTGTCTGCAGATTTACTAAAACCATATAATATCAGGTCAAACCTAAAGAGTTTAAATTTGTATGCAATCAGGCAGGCCCTTACACTACATGGTTTTGGTAAATCTGAAGGAAAAAAACTGCAGAAAATCTAATAGGGTGTATGGGGTCTTAGTATACATATTCCATACCTAATGAAAATGACAAATCACTGTAGTAGGCACTGCGACGAACACAGGTATCAGATCGCTGCCCTCCTCACCGACCAAGGACCCCCCTGATCTAATACCACACTTGTCAGGAACGTAACAATGCCACTCTCAGCTGCTTTCAGCACAAAGATTTCCCAGTTTGCGGGACCACCGTCTAAGTGTCAGCCGCCTGAGAGCGATTGCTACCGGGCTAATTCAAACAATTAACCCTTTCACTGCCACCACTTCTGGATACCGGCCAGAAGACCCATATGTTAGCAATACCAGTATTTAGAACAACCTCCTGTAACACACACTGTCACCGCAGACAGGTATATTCATATGCGTTATTTTAAAAACAGTAGCGCTCTTAAAAGGAACAGATTTGCAATAGTTGCATTAAGAGCTTTAGGGACAAAATTAACACTTTTCAAAATAAGGTTTAATAATGAAAAGGTAAAGTTTTAGGTGCAGTAAAATATTTACAGAAAAAGAAGGTTGCAAAATACTGAGACGAAATTTACAGCATAGGAACAAAATGAAAAAAAAATACCTGCATTTGAAATGTCCGTGCCTAATCAGTGTTTCTAAGATGATTTCCTGGTTCTCTGATGTTGTTTCATTGATGGTGCTTGAGAACTGACAATTGATCTTGGCAGTCCCTTTTCTCTGGATCACAGGGGGGGGGGGGGGGGGGTTATACCCCTCTGGCCATTCGCATGAGAGGACGTGTTCTTAGACAATGTCTAGGGCGGGCCGTTGCGAGACATGCGGCACAATCTAGGCATGGGTTATGATAATCATAACTTGTGATCGGGTCGCCCGGCACATCTCCCAGTGAGAAATTTCATCTCGGCATGCGTAAAGCTTTCAAATGACTCCAAACGTGAGAGTTCCGAGACCTTCTAGGACCCTGGGGAGGAAATAGACTAGTTCTATTCCTCCTTGGGTAACAAGGGGAGAATGTTTATACTTGAATTATCCGGGCCGAAATTCTACATTCAAATATGTATGTTTTATCACTATGGCATACGTCTCCCGGAAATTATGGGTTTATATAGCTTTTAGGCAAGTTTTAAGGCAGAGAGAGGGCCATTCCAAGGTTAGAGTTGCCAGGGGAATTCATGGGCAAACAGTTTGTTGTGTGTTTATTCAAGATTTGTGAACAGGGCTTCTTCCTGACCAGTCATGGACCATAATTAGAGGGTTCCCTTTGAAGTTGATCTGGCCAGAGAGAGGGGGGTTGGAAACGAGAAGCTTTGTCCTGCTTCAAACTGCCATGTTATAAGGAGAGAGAAAAAAAAAAAAAAAAAAAAAAAACAACTTAGCAGCCATTTAAGTAGCTCCCCTTCCAAAATGGAGTCCATCTTGCTTTGGGCGTGGTATCATTACTTTGCGTGTGTCTCACGTGTGATACCATCACATCTCCCCCCTGAGGTGGTTGCTTGGGAGGGGAAGGCGATTCCCGTCCTGACACAATCCATGCCTACAAGCTCAGCTTGGCGGGACAGACCATCAGCATTCCCATGGGCGCTGCCTTTCTTGTGCTGGATGGTGAAATCATACTGCTGAAGGATTAAGCTCCAACGAAGTAGCTTGCCATTCTCCCCAGCAACACGATTTAGCCAGCTCAAGGGATTGTGATCGGTGATCACCGTGAAGTGCCTCCCATAGAGGTACGTCTGCAGCTTCTGGAGAGCCCACACGATCACAAGACATTCCTTTTCGATCGAGGCGTAGGCTACTTCCCTGGGAAGCAGTTTCCGGCTCAGGTAGAGGATGGGGTGTTCCTCTCCGGTGTCATCCACTTGGCTCAGGACTGCACTCAACCCATTGGCAGAGGCATCAGTCTGCACTAAGAAACGGCAGGGGAAGTCGGGAGCCTGTAGCACAGGGGTGCTGGCCAGCGCCTCCTTCAGGGCCTGAAATGCCCTCTCACATTCTGGTGTCCAGGACACCACTCATGGAAAAGGACAGTGACATTGACGTGTATCTACTGTCATTTGAAAAAACTTGCCATCAGTACCAATTGCCCCAAGCACAATGGGCTCGGTACCTGACACCAGGGTTACGAGGCAAGGCCCTGGACGCGTATGTGGACCTGCCAGAGGAGCAGGATGAAGATTACGAAGCCATAAAGGCAGAAATCATTCAGAAGTATCGATTAACCCCTGAAGTATACCGAAAACGGTTTAGGTCCCTGCAACTCGTATGCCCTGGGGACTCGTATATGGATGTGGTAAGCCGTTTACATATCACATTCCAACAGTGGACTAGGGGCCTGAAAGCCAATTCTTTTGAGGCCCTGGAAGATCTCATGATTGAAGATCAGCTCCTGCACATCTGTCCTCCAGACATCAGACAGTTTGTGCTAGAGCGGAAGCCCAGTTCTGCTAAAGCCGTAGCAGACCTGGCCGATACCTTCATCAGTACTCGGGTATCGGACCATCGCAAAGCTCCACCGAATGGCTGGAAAGGGGGAAGATCGCAAGTGGCGACCCCTCCTCTGCAAGCCAACCAAGCCTCTCAGCGGTCTGAAACTGCAGTCCCTGGCGTCAAATCCTCCCTGACTGATAACCGCAGGTGTTACACCTGTGGCAAGCCGGGCCATCTACGAACACAGTGCCCGGAGCAGAAGAAGACGACATCATCTGGCCACCCGGCCAGCAACCCTTCCGCTATGCTGTTCGTCCATGGGAGACCTCAAGGACCCAATGCCAACTTGCAGCCAGTCATCGTGGGTCACCGGACTGTAACGGGTCTCCGGGACACCGGAGCTGAAGTCACCTTGGTCAGACCGGAGGTGATAGAAGAAACGGACATCATCCCCAAGAAGTTCCTCACCCTCACCGGAGTTGGGGGAACCCGCTCCCGCATACCCCAGGCCTATGTGTACATTGATTGGGGCGCTGGGAGTGGGATGACAAAGGTGGGAGTTTCTGAGGGGATTCACACTGCTGTGTTGCTGGGTGCTGACTTGGGGACCCTTGTCTCCTACTATGCTCCTGCTGAGGACACCCCTTCGGAAACCTCTGGACTCCCTAAGGTACTGTGTGCAGATATGGGTATGAGATCTGGGCAACCTGGGAGGCGGAAGTGGAAATGCAAGTTTCTCCTTCTTTAGAGAAAGGAGAAGAGACACAATTGAATGTAAATGATGTATGTGCCAATAATGTCACACGTATACCTGTTGAATGTAATGTTGATAATGACGACAATGTACTACCCATACTGGTGGTCACTCGCAGTGCTGCAAGGGCTGCAGAGGTACAGGCTAGGGTTGCCGAACAGTAGGAGGAGGTCTCTGGGCCCACTCAGTGTTCTGACCCAGTGGGCTCTACCTCTGTTGGGTCTCAGCAGCTGTCCTTGTTTGCCACAGCCACTGCAAATAGACCAAACGCTGGCACAGCTCAGGAGTTTAGCTGACAGCCCCCTGCAGTGAATGACAAACAAAAGATTTACTGGGAAAAAGGAAAGCTGTACAAGGAGAGTTTGTCTGCAAGGGAAAACAAAGCTGAATTCGGAAGCAGGCAACTGGTGTTTCCCAAGCCAATTCAGGGGATAGCTCTTAAATGTGGCCCACGAGATCCCCCTAGCAGGCCACTTGGGGATCACTAAGACCCGGGGGCGATTAATACATAACTTTTATTATCCCACCATGATGACAGACATAGCTGACTACTGTCGGTCCTGTGATACCTGACAGCGAGTTGGCAAGGTAGGAGATGTACACAGGGTTCCGTTAAAAACTTTTGCCTGTGATTGATGAACCCTTTAAGAGGGTAGCAGTGGATATTGTTGGACCCCTAGCTATGCCCAGCAGTTCAGGCAAAAGTTTTATCCTGACAGTTGACTATGCCACACGTTACCCAGAGGCGGTGGCTCTCTCCTCCCTCCGTGCAGACAAGGTCGCTGATGCTCTGCTGGGAATCTTCACAAGAGTGGGATTCCCGGCCAAGCTCAATAGTGATCAAGGCCCTCAGTTTGTGTCTGACTTGATGCACGCTCTCCGTCAGAAAATACAGATGATGCAGATCATGGCCAGTCCTTACCATCCACAAACGAATGGCTTGTGCGAGCGTTTCAATGGTACCCTGAAACAAATGCTGCGCACCTTTGTGGAGTACCAGGGTAAGGACTGGGAAAGGTACCTGCCTCATCTGCTGTTCCCTTACCGAGAGGTGCCCCAGTAGTCCACAGGTTTCTCGCCATTTGAGCTGTTGCACGGACGGAGGGTTAGAGGACCCCTGGACCTAATCCAGGAGACCTGGGAGGGCAAGATCGCCGACCCAGAGGTCTCTGTGGTGGATTATGTCCTGAGATTCCGGGATGAAATGGAGACGTTGGTGGGGATTGTGCGGGAAAACATGACCCAGGCCCAGACCAGACAAACGTTGGTATGACCGCAATGCTAGGGAGCGGGCATACAACGTTGGGCAGCTGGTGTAGGTGCTGCTCCCCTTGCGGCAGAACAAACTCCAGGCCGCATGGGAAGGCCCGTACCCAATTACCCAGCATCTGAATGATGTCACTTACCTAGTCCGGTTGGGAGAAGGGAGTAGACGGCAGAAGGCCTTCCATGTGAACATGATTAAAGCTCATCATGAGCGCACGGCCTATGCCATGCCAGTCTGCAGCAGGCCGGAGCCAGAAGAGGCTGACCCACTCCTCTGACCTCCTGATAAACCCCAACCTTACCCACGCACAGTTACCTGGGTTGAAGGACGTGCTGACAGTCCATGGGAGCCGGTTTACAGGGAAACCGGGGTGGACAGACCTCGCTGTCCACCAGCTGGACCCTGGGGCACAACCCCCCATTAAACAGTCGGCCTATCACGTCTCTCTGGAGGTGCTGGCAGACATGAAGAGGCAGGTGGAGGAGATGCTGCAGCTGGGGGTAATTCAGAGATCTCACAGTGCTTCGGCGTCCCCAGTGGTCCTGGTCCCCAAAAAGGATCAGACGACCAGGTTCTGTGTGGACTACCGTAAGCTGAATGCGATCACCACTGCAGATGCCTACCCCATGCCCCGGATCGATGAGTTGCTGGATAGGCTGGCGGCGGCCCGTTATATCACGATCATGGATCTGAGCAGAGGGTAATGGCAAATTCCTCTGGCCCCTGAAGCTCGGGAAAAGTCAGCCTTTATCACCCCATTCGGCTTGTTCAAAATTTACCGTCATGCCGCTTGGGATGAAGAACGCCCCAGCCACCTTCCAGAGGGCCATGAATGACTTACTGGAGGGGATGGAAACCTTTGGCGTGGCTTACCTGAACGGCATTGCGGTGTTCAGTCCTACCTGGGAGGAACACTTGGTGCACCTGCCCAAAGTGGTGTCCTGGACACCAGAATGTGAGAGGGCATTTCAGACCCTGAAGGAGGTGCTGGCCAGTGCCCCTGTGCTACAGGCTCCCGACTTCACCCGCCGTTTCTTAGTGCAGACTGATGCCTCCACCAATGGGTTGGGTGCAGTCCTGGGCCAAGTGGATGACACCGGAGAGGAACACCCCATCCTCTACCTGAGCCGGAAACTGCTTCCCAAGGAAGTAGCCAACGCCACGATCGAAAAGAAATGTCTCGTGATCGTGTAGGCTCTCCAGAAGCTGCAGACGTACCTCTATGGGAGGCACTTCACGGTGATTACCGATCACAATCCCTTGAGCTGGCTAAATCGTGTTGCTGGGGAGAATGGCAAGCTACTTCATTGGAGCTTAATCCTGCAGCAGTATGATTTCACCATCCAGCACAAGAAAGGCAGCACCCATGGGAATGCTGATGGTCTGTCCCACCAAACTGAGCCCATAGGCATGGATTGCGTCAGGCCGGGAATCGTGTTCCCCTCCCATGCAACCACCTCAGGGGGGAGATGTGATGGTATCACGCGTGAGACACACGCAAAGTAATGATGCCACGCCTGAAGCAAGACGGACTCCATTTTGGAAGGGGAGCTACTTAAATGGCTGCTAAGTTTTTTTTTTTTCTCTCCTTTTAACATGGCAGTTTGAAGCAGGACAAAGCTTCTCGTTTCCAACCCCCCTCTCTCTGGCCAGATCAACTTCAAAGGGGACCCTCTAATTATGGTCCATGACTGGTCAGGAAGAAGCCCTGTTCGCTTATCTTGAACAAACACACAACAAACTGATGTTTGCCCATAAATTCCCCTGGCAACTCTAACCTTGGGACGACCCTCGATCTGCCTTAAAAAACTTACCCAAAAGCTATATAAACCCATAATTTCCGGTAGACGTACACCATAGTGATAAAACATACATATTTGAATGTAGAATTTCGGCCCGGATAATTCAAGTACAAACATTCACCCAAGGAGGGATAGAACTAGCCTATTCCCTCCCCAGGGTCCCAGAAGGTCTCAGAACTCTCATGTTTGGAGTCATTTGAAAGCTTTACACATGCCGAGATGACATTTCTTACTGGGAGATGTGCCGGGCGGCCCGATCACAAGTTATTATTTTCATAATCCATGTCTAGATTATGTCTCGCAATGGCCCGCCCTAGACATTGTCTAAGAACACGTCCGCTCATGCGAATGGCCAGAGGGGTATGCCCCCCCCCCCCCCTTGTGATCCAGAGAAAAAGGACTGCCAAGATCAATTGTCAGTTCTCAAGTACCATCAATAAAACAACATCAGAGAACCAGGAAATCATCTTAGAAACACTGATTAGGCACAGACATTTCAAATGCAGGTATTTTTTTCCATTCTGTTCCTTTGCTGTAAATTTAGTCTCAGTATTTTGCAACCTACTTTTATTTTTCTGTAAATATTTTACTGCACCTAAAACTTGACCTTTTCATTATTAACCACTTCAGCCCCGGAAGGATTTCACACTTTAGGGCCAGAGCACTTTTTGCGATTCGGCACTGCATCGCTTTAACTGACAATTGCGCGGTCATGCAACGTTGTACCCAAAAAAATCGCAATCGGCGTTTATTGACTGGTTTGCGCAAAAGTTGCCGTGTTTACAGATGATGACAATTCATTTCTGGGGTTTTCATTTATTTATTTTTACTAGTAATGGCGGCGATCTGCGATTTTTAGTGGTACTGCGATATTGCAGTGGACGTGTCGGACCATTTTGACACTTTTTTGGGACCATTGGCATTTATACAGTGATCAGTGCTATAAAAATGCACTGATTACTGTGTAAATGCCATTGGCAGTGAAGGGGTTAACCTGCAGGGGGCGCTCTAAGGGTTAACTGTGTTCCCTGGGAGTATTCTAACTGTGTGTGGGCTGCCCTGGCTGGGGAAAGGGGATGATCACGGCTTTCATATACAGGAAGCCTGTGATCAGCGCCCTTCCCCCTCTATGAGAACGGAGATCCGTGTTTACTTACACAGACCTCCGTTCTCTCACTGCGGGGGGGGGGGCCATCGCGGGTAGCGATAGAGTCCGCCGTACCCGCTCCCTGCCCCCCCCCCGGACACAGTGATGCTCACAGCACTAGTTATCGCAGCCGCCCTCATAGGACGGCGGTTTGCGATAACGAGCCATGTTGTCGCCATCAGACTGCGGTCGGCAAGTGGTTAAACCTTATTTTGAAAAGTGTTAATTTTGTCCCTAAAGCTCTTAATGCAACTATTACGAATCTGTTCCTTTGAAGAGCGCTACGTTTTTAAAATAACGCATCTGAATATACCTGTCTGCAGTGACATTGTGTGTTGTTAAAGGCAGTTGTTCTAAAATACTGGTATTGCTAATATAAGGGTCTTCTGGCCGGTATCCAGAAGTGGTGGCAGTGAAAGGGTTAACTGTTTGAATTAGCCCGGTAACAATCGCTCTCAGGCGGCTGACACTTAGACGGTGGTCCCGCAAACTGGGAAATCTTTGTGCTGAAAGCAGCCGAGAGTGGCATTGTTACGTTCCTGACAAGCGCAGTATTAGATCAGGGGGTCTTCGGTCGCAGGTTGGTGAGGAAGGCAGCGATCTGATACCCACATTCGTCACAGGCACCACTAGTGATCCTCGCTGTCTTTTGAGTCCCATGCAAAGCTGCTGCTGCTGCTGCTCTGCTGTATAGTAACCACAGGGGTGGTCGCTCCCATGGCACTGGCGCCACTGAGAAAAAGCTTTGAACCTTACCAATTATTTCCAAGCGTTTTCTGGTCGGACAAGGTGGAGATGATGACGGTGACGTCACCATCTAGTTCTCTGAATGTTGGCACAACACCTGGAAGAACGCTGCAATCCCTGCAGCATTAACTACTACAGTGATTCAACATTTTTATAGCGGTCCCACTGGTATGGGATATGTATACTGGACCAACAGAACTATGCATATGCAACACGAACCATACCTGGAGTTAAGCATTTAGGCTAAATGGACAATTCAATTCCAGCATGATGGATCATTCTTGCACCCAATTGGATTAGACATGCAATCACATCTCTTAATTACATTAGCAGCACTATAAGCCTGTATAAGTTCAACACAATAACCAGCTTCATGTTTACATCACACTACACAAGCAGCACATCCTTCAACAACATGCACATGCACAATACCTCTCCTATCCATGCGATACAGCAGAGGAATCTGAAGTCATAACACTGAGCAGACAGCTGCTGCCAAACTCACTTCCTTCTAGCAGTCACATGACCCGCCCCTACCCTTTAACACACACCCGACACAAGCGCACCGTGAGCCCTCTATAACATACTGGCAGCCTTTCTAAGACGTAAGGAGTAGAATGTCTAGCCATGGGGCTGTACAAGAGCAGCTATTCCTCCTTACCGCTACACAGCATTCATATTGGCTACTTCCCAGCCATTAGCAGGACCCGGAAGTGATTTCAACCAAAGGAGGAACAGGTGGGCGGGGCATGCGCCAATTCACAACAGTACACTAGTAGTGGCATGGGGGCAATATCAGGAGTCCAGGCCAGGTGACAGAATGTACGAGGTGCCGAGCGACGGGATGCAGAAGCTTGGTTGGTTGGTGGGTGTACTATTGACTGAGATGTTGCTTGCTGTCACAAAATAGCTAGCAGATAAAACCACAGCACACAGGAAGGGACTTGGCATTGAAAGGCTTTTTCACACTGGAGGTTAAAGCAGAACTTCATCTTTCCATCTATTAAAGCGGAGTTCCACCCATTTAAAAGTCAGCAGCTACAAAAAGTGTAGCTGCTGACTTTTAACCTCCCTGGCGGTATGATTCTGTCTGGAATTTTGTTCCAAAAGCGGTACAATTATTTTGCATGAAAATTTGGCGTTTTATATTGTAGGCCTGTAATTCTTAGGAATAACTCACTTAAATCTGTCCAAACAAGAGTCTAGTAGACATCCCGGGTATGAAAAAGTTTGAAAAATGAAATCATAAATTATAATATAATAAATAACTAAAAATAAGCTCAGTTGCAGAATTGTCGCTATCGTCACTTTCAGTTGCTGATGATAAATTTCCCCAAAAATCAGTATCACTCAATTCTGCAAATGATTCTTATTTACTATCGCTGTTTTCTAGCTGATCAAAAACCACTTTTGACGCAAAGGGACACTTTTTGGTTGCTATGGACATTCTCAAGTTTCCTGGCAGAAAGAATGACATTTATTATATAAAAGTGCATGCAGGGCTCTGGGCAAACCACTAGGGACAAAGGGGGTGTGAAATGTTTTCAT
>BLSH010080323.1:1337028-1347767 GCA_018402905.1 Glandirana rugosa
CCGCGAATATTCTGACGACACGTTTATGCCACACTGTTTTTCATAACGTTATTGGTGGCAAAATAAGAGATCCCACAATCTTTTTTTTTATTTTTTATAAATCCTCCAGATTCATTAAAAGATCATTTTTTATGACTAAAATTGGTGAACGACTGGCAGGCGGCGTCGCACTGCCGCCGTTCCACCGAGCAATAGCGCTTTGCGGCAGCGGACTTCCGCCGGCGCTATTGATCATAAGCCCCCCGGTCCTTCGCCCATCCCGACTGAGCTAGCCGTGGCCGATGGGCGCTACGGGGGGGGGGGGGCACTCTCTTGCCTCCAGACACATTCATTTGTGCCTAGAACACAGACCTCCGTTCTCTCACGGGGGGGGGGGGGCATCGCGGGTAGCCGGTGCCGATCGAGTCAGCCCTACCCGCTTCCTGGCCCCCCGAATACTAGTTATCGCGGCCGCCTTCAGGCGACGGCGTTTCGCGATAACGAGCCACCTTGCCGCCGTCACGCTGCGGCGGACGGTCAGCAAGTGGTTAAAATCAGTATTTTTTACTAGAAAATTACTTAGACCTCCTAAATATTTTTTATTTTTTTTTCTAACACCCTAGAGAATAAAACGGTGGTTATTGCAATACTTTTTGTCACACCGTATTTGCACAGCAGTCTTATAAGCGCCATTTTTAAAAAAAAAAATCACTTTTTTGAGTTAAAAAATAAGACAGTAACGTTAGCCCAATTTTGTAAACATCCCTTGTGACAGTAATATGTGGTGACAGGTACTCTTTATGGAGGCATCTGGGGTCTAAAAGACCCCCAATCCCTCCTTTGCACTTAAAAGTATATAAATCGCCAAAAACGGTGATTCTAAATAGTGTTTTTTTTTTTTTTTTTAAATCTGCGCCATTGGCAGATTTTTTTTCTAGTTAATACAGTAATATTTATATAACATTAACAATTTATGCAGTGCTTGTACATTCATGAGTCCCCGCCCTCAAGGAGATTACAATCTACGGTTTCTACCCAGGCTCGAACTGGGACAAAAAATAGAGCTGGCCATTTTAGATTAAGCAGACCACGTCCTAACAAGTAAATGCACATATTCGCCAGCACAAGCATCCTCAAATGTCATCCAGAGGTTTTTATTGCAGAGTGAGCACATTACAAGAGGAAGTGCAATGTTTCGGAGCCTCGCGGGACACCTTCGTCGGGCATGACCTAACAAGAGCTGGCTAATGTGACAGAGAGCTCCAGAAAGTGAGAACCGCAATATAAATATGCGATTATATCTCATATATCATGCACCTGGCTCTCACCTGCAGGTCTCTGCCAAAGGCCGTGTGATGGCTTGTGCCAAACAGAGAACACCGGCAGAGAGCCAGGTGCTTATATTGTGGTTCTCACCCTGTGGAGCTCTTTGTCACATTAGCCCAGGGGTAAGCAACCTTAGAGAGGTGGTGATCTACCTAAACAATACTGGTGAAGTCAAAGATTACCGAGCACAATGTTGTTATGGGCGGTTTACACCAGAATGCAGTGCCAGAAAGGCATGTTCCATGTGCGTTTCTTGCACTGTGTTAAGAATGTACTGCCTTTGCAATCTACTGCGGGTGCCAATACATTGTTAACCCCAATTGTAAAGGAAGTGTGTTTGTGGGCATGAGATTGCATGATACTGCAGTTCATTTTTGAAAAGTAGTGCGTGCACTGCTTTTTGTGCATTCTAATGCGATTTGCAGACCCTTCAAATGACTGGGCTGCAAAATTGCACCACACTGAATCGCAGCACAAACATTGCACCACACTGAAGGAATGTGGAGCAGGCTCCTCTGAAAACTGATTCACGTGCAGATTGCTTTTCAGAGGTGTTTGTCAGGCGGTGAAGAGACGATATTCGCGTTTGCAGGAACTTTGAGAGCCCCATAATGCATTCCAATGGCAAAGGAAATGCTTTCCTCTGATTGGCCAAAGCATGCATCTGACCTTCATGCTTTGGCCTATCACAGAGCGCTCTGCTTTGAGAGCTATGATTTTTAGCCAATCACTGCTCAGCAGCCTCAATCCATGCCTCAAACTATATAAAGCCGCTTGTACAGCGACTCTGTGTAGTGTGAATAACGGTGGATATAGAGACAGCTTAGCTAGCAGTGTGCAGGCAGTTAAGTGTAGCTAGCTAGCTGATTACTGTGCATTGTGAAAAACATATAGATAGATCTATATACAGTCAGTTTAGTGTAGAGTGAAATATATACTACATATATATATGTGTGTATATAGATAGATAGATAGATAGATAGATAGATAGATAGATAGATAGATAGATAGAGCTATCTGTATACAGTCAGTGCAAGAAAAAAGGGATTTTATTAAAACGTACCGTAAAATCCTTTTCTCCGAGTTCACTGACAGACACAGCTCTTCATTGACTTTGTGGGGTTTTATGTTCGTCCCACTAGGAGTTAACTAGGCAGGGAAAAGAATCAGCTGGCCCCTCCCCTGGGGGCCATCCTCTCTTCCTACATCAAACCCCCTCACAGTATAGCTCTTCAGTTTGTACACAAGCCGTATAGAAACAGAGCCCAGAGGGGTGGGTGCTGCGTCTGTCAGTGAACTTGGAGAAAAGGATTTTACGGTAAGTTTTAATAAAATCCCTTTTTCTCCTTACGTTCACTGACAGACGCAGCTCTTCATTGACTTTGTGGGGATGTCCCCAAGCTGTGTCAAAAAAGAGGGGTGGGTAAACGCTAACAACAGTACCCAACTGAACCTCTGAGAAGGCGCCAGTCGCGCCTACACTGCCGCCTGCAAGACTTTGCGGCCAAAAGCAGCATCCAAAGATGCAAACACATCAACTTTATAAAACTTAGTGAACGTGTGAACCAAGGCCCAAGCGGCCGCTTTGCACACCTGTGACACCGATGCCTGGTGTCTGAAGACCCAGGAAGTACTAACCGCCCGGGTAGAGTGAGCCGTGACCGGAAAAGGGGGAACCTTGCCCCGAACAGAATACGCATGAGTCACGGATTTTCTAATCCAAAGAGAAATCGTAGCCGAAGAGGCCGCCAAGCCTTTGAGCGGGCCCTCTGGCAGAACAAACAAGGCATCAGCTTTTTGAAAGGGAGCTGTAGCAGCCAAGTACACCCGTAAGGCCCTCACTACGTCCAAGGCATGCAACTCAAACTCCTTTGGGTGCGATGGACGAGGGCACAACGAAGGTAGGACAATATCTTCATTGATATGAAAAGAAAAGACTACCTTCGGAAGAAAAGAAGGAAGGGGTCGCAAGACCGCCTTATCCTTATGCATTACCAAATAAGGAGACTTGCACGAAAGTGCAGCCAATTCCGACACTCGTCTGGCAGAAGTGATGGCGACTAAGAAGGCCACCTTCTGCGACAGAAGTTGTAAGGGGATCTCCCTGATTTTTTTATAAGGTGGTTTTTGAAGAACAGAAAGCACCAGATTCAGATCCCACTGAGCCATCGGGGATCTCACCCGAGGCGCCACATGTCGCACACCTTGTACAAAGGTACGAACCAAGGAGTGCGAAGCCAAAGATCTCTGAAAGAGTATGGCTAAGGCCGAGATCTGGCCTTTGATAGTACTCAAGGCCAAATGTTTATTCAGGCCCTGCTGTAAAAAGGTCAGGACCCTGGGGTTATAGCCCTCCGCCTCGCACCAAGCAATGTAAGTCTTCCAGGTGCGGTGAGGAATCTTGCGAGAAGTGCACATGCAAGCTTTTAGCAGAGTAGGGATCACGGAGTCGGCCACTCCCCTATCCCCCAGCACCTGGGACTCAATAGCCAAACCGTCGAAGCCAGCGAGGGTAAAGCAGGGTGCAATATGGGTCCTTGAGACAGAAGATCATCTCTCAGTGGGAGCCGCCAGGGAGCGTCTGCCACCATTTGCACCACGTTGGCGTACCAGGTGCGCCGGGGCCAATCTGGGGCCACCAGAATAGTTGGTATTCCCTCCAGCATTATTCTGCGCACCAATCTCGGGAGCGGAAGTATCGGAGGGAAGGAGTACAGGAGACGATAATGGCTCCAGGGGACCACCAGAGCGTCCGTGGCAACTGCCAACGGATCCTTCGTTCTGGACACAAAAGCTTCTCACTTTGTGATTGAACCGGGACGCCATGAGATCCACATCCAGCGTCCCCCATCTGCGGCAAATCAGATTGAACACCTCTGGGTGGAGGGACCACTCCCCCTGGTCCAGCTTCTGGCGACTGAGAAAGTCCGCCTGCCAGTTCTCCACACCTGGAATGTAAATCGCTGAGATCGCCGGAACGTGAAGTTCCGCCCAACGCAGCATCCGAGCTGCCTCTGCAGCCGTCGCTGGGCTACTTGCGCCGCCCTGATTCACATACGCCACCGCTGTGGCATTGTCCGAAAGAATTCGGATCAGACGGCCTTGCAATCACCTTGTCCAATGAAAAAGACACATTCTGATTGCCCTCAGCTCCAGCACGTTGATGGACAGGCGAGCCTCCTGGGCTGACCAACGGCCCTGGGCTGATAGCTGCCCCAGGACTCCACCCCAGCCCATCAGGCTGGCGTCTGTGGTGATTATCAGCCCCTGAAGAGGCAGGAATGACGTCCCCTGAGTTAGGGCCGAGTCCCGAAGCCACCAGATCAGACACGCCCCAGGTCTGGGGCCCAGCCGGATCGGAAGATCCAACGACCGGTGGGACTTGTCCCACTGAGCCAGGATTGCGCGTTGGAGAAAAACGCGTGTGACTCTGAGCAAAAGGTATTGCCTCGAACTACGAGACCATGAGCCACAGCACCCTCATACAGAACCGTAGGGAAGACCGATGGTGCGACCGAAGGGTGCACACAGCTGACTGCAAACACTGCAGCGTTTTCAGAGGGAGGAACACCTTCGCCTGTTCTGTGTCCAGGATGAGACCCAGATACTCCAGACGGTGGGAAGGAGGCACTGACGACTTCTTCAGGTTTAGTAACCAGCCAAAGTCCAGCAGGGATGCCATCGTGATGCACACATTCTCCAGATCCGAGGCAGAGTCCGCTCGCATGAGCAGATCGTCCAGGTATGCCACTATGGCAATGCCTCTCTGACGCAGCCACGCCAACACCGGGCTAGCAAACCTTGTGAAGACCCGGGGTGCAGAGGTCAGGCCGAAGGGGAGAGCTACAAATTGAAAATGGCGATCCCCCAACCGCGAACCGCAGGAAAAGCTGATGTCGCGGATGGATGGGTACATGGAGGAACTCATCCCTGGTGTCCAATGACGCCGAGAAAGTTCCCTAGGTGAAGGGCGGCCACCACCGACCGAACAGACTTCAGGTCCAGAATGGGCCGTAATCCCTCCCCCTTTTTGGGTACCACAAAAAGATTTGAGTAAAAACCTCGAAACCTCTCCCCTGGGGGAACTGGTACAATCACCCCTTGGTCTGAGAGGGCCTGTACCACCCCGGAAAAGTACTTTCCTGAGCTCCTGTGGGACTTAAATTTTGATGGGGAGAACCTGTCTGAAGGTAGAGAGATGAACTCTATCCTGTACCCGGTGGACACCACCACCCGGACCCAGCGGTCGGAAACTTGAGCCGGCCACCTGTCTGCGAACCCCAGAAGACGTCCCCCCACCCGACACTCGGCTGAGGAAGACTTGTCCTCCGTCTTTTCTGTTTGCGCTGCCACTGCCGTCTACCGGTCCCTGCAGCGACCTTACTGGAACGGGTCCCCTTTTTCTGCAGCGCCCGGGGCGCGAAAGGCTTCTTCTGACCCGAAGTAGAGGGCTCCTGTCTATGGCGAAACTCTCGCCTGCGGGGCTCTGGAAGGAAAGGGCCCTTACCCCCCCCCACGAAAACCTTGATGATTTCATCAAGACGCAAGCCAAATAGACGCCCACCCTGAAAAGGGAGGTCAGCCAAAACTCTTTTGGAAGCGTGGTCCCTGTACCAGGAACGCTGCCAAGGAATTAGTCGAAGTCTGACGGCCGAGATCGATATTCTGGACAACAAGGTCAGAATATCCATTAACAGAGGTATTAACAACCCTTGGAGTAAACTCAGCCTTCTGCGGCGCCTCCATCAGGCGACCGCCTAATAGATCCTTCACGAGTTCTTCCATGCATACAGCTAGATGCTGTGCCGTCATGGCCAAAGCCAGAGCCGGTCGCACAGCAGAGCCCGCGTTCAAGAATAGGGACTTCAAAAGTGCCTCTGTCCTTTTTTTTTTTTTTTTTTCAGCGGAATCCTAGAGGGAAGGGGTACCTTCCATAGGAATAGTAGTCGCCTTGGTAAGGCGTGCAATTGGTGGATCCACCACGGGTGATCCCCATTTGTTTGGAAGCTCTCCTCAAAGGGATAGCGAACCGCAAAGCGTGTTGTCAGTGAGGAGGAACGCTGCAGGCGCTCAACTCCTTGCGAACTAGGCATTGAAACTGAAGAGCTATACTGTGAGGGGGTTTGATGTAGGAAGAGAGGATGGCCCCCAGGGGAGGGGCCAGCTGATTCTTTTCCCTGCCTAGTTAACTCCTAGTGGGACGAACATAAAACCCCACAAAGTCAATGAAGAGCTGCGTCTGTCAGTGAACGTAAGGAGAAATATATATATATATATATATATATATATATACCTTCCTAGTGCCTTTAGTGTATACTATATACAGCTAATTCCGTGTATAGTATATAGCATCCGTTCAGGCATTGAAAGAATATTGTGTGTGTGTGTGTCAATGAACCAGGATCATCCAGGTCTCACAGCTGCAGCCTTACCTATTGTGCCATAGGGGAGCTCTAGAGTTCTCACCATGTTCTCCCAGCCTGATGCACTGCCTTGGACTCACTAGCCCCACTTGCTGCCAGCTGCAGACAATGTACAATCAGCAACCCATAAAAAGCAGCACTTCCTGTTACTCAATGCCTGTTTGTTGGACTTGCTCCCTGGGTGTTTGAGAGCTCTGTATTGCTGATTCCTGTGTATTGAACTTCTGCCTGAATCCTTGACTACTCTCCAGCCTGCTGATTCGGTACTTCATCGCCAGCTTGTGTATGACCTCCGTCTGCTTGACCACTCTCTAGATATCGATTTTGTACTGCTTTGCCTGATCTGTTGCCGATCTGATCTGATCGACTATGTTTTCACCTGAATCCTTACCGCACAATTTCTACTTCGGACACTACCTACCACAGGTACCTTACTATATAAATATATACATATACACACAGTGTATCTAGTGTACACTATATATCAGTGCATTTGGGGGTGTATGGTGTATATAGTACACCTGACGTGGTGTCTTAAAATATATACAGTCTAGTATACAATATCTCACCAAAGTGAGTACACCCCTCACATTTTTGTTAATATTCTATTCTATGTTTTCATGTGACAAGACTTTAGAAATGACACTTTGCTACAATGTAAAGTAGTGAGTGTATAGCTCGTATAACAGTGTAAATTTGCTGTCCCCTCAAAATAACTCAACACGTAGCCATTAATGTCTAAACCACTGGCAACAAAAGTGAATACACCCCTAAGTGAAAATGTCCAAATTGGGCCCAAAGTGTCAATATTTTCTGTGGCCATCATTATTTTCCAGCCCTGCCTTAACCCTCTCGGGCATGGAGTTCACCAGAGGTTCACAGGTTGCCACTGGAGTCCTTTTCGACTCCTCCATGATAACATCACAGAGCTGGTGGATGTTAGAGACCAAATACGTTTATTTTGGTCTCATCAGACCACAGGACATGGTTCCAGTAATCCATGTCCTTAGTATGCTTGTCTTCTGTCACGTACCTGGTGGTAGAGTCTGGCTTATGCGGGGGCAACCTCTCTTGCGGCCCTGGTTCGAGAACCCCTGATAGTGTATCTCAGATAGTAAGCAGAAGTCCACAGGAGCTCGTGCAAGCTGAAGAGTAGTGGTGCAGTCCGGGTGGACAACTGGCAGGCGGTGCGGGACAGCAGGATCAGGCAAACGGATGGTCGGGTACAGGCAGGGTCGGCAACGTGCTGGCAGCAGAGGTACAAAGGGAGCAGACAAGAGGATAGTCATAAACAATCCGGGATCAAAGGCAGGCAGATATCAGCAAAGTCCAGAGGGGTAGCCGGGGTCACAGAAGCAGGAAGTCACTCAATAGTAATCACTGGGGGGTCACAGGTGCAGGGAACGCTGTAGAATGGACAGCACTGGCTGCTGGGTCTCACGAGTCAAATAGAGCCGTTTGGCGCTGTTTCCGGCATGTGCGCGGGAGCGCACGATCGTGCATAGGCACGTGCACCACCACAGAAACAGCCAAAGAACACCAAACACCCGGAACTGGCTGTCTTTTCCTAACATCTTCACTCTTCAGCAAACTGTTTGCAGGCTTTCTTGTGCATCATCTTTAGAAGAGGCTTTCTTCTGGTACAACGGCCATGCAGACCAATTTGATGCGGTGTATGGTCTGAGCACTGACAGGCTGACCCCCCCACCCCTTCAACCTCTGCAGCAATGCTGGCAGCACTCATACATCTATTTCCCAAAGACAACCTCTGGATATGAAGCTGAGCACGTGCACTCAACTTCTTTGGTCGGCCATAGTGAGGCCTGTTCTCAGTGGAACCTGTCGTGTTAAACCGCTGTATTGTCTTGGCCACCATGCTGCAGCTCAGTTTCAGGGTCTTGGCAATCTTCTTATAGCCTAGGTCATCTTTATGTAGAGCAACAATTCTTTTTTGCAGATCCTCAGAGAGTTCTTTGCCATGAGGGGCCATGTTGAACTTCCAGTGACCAGTATGAGAGAGTGAGAGCGATAACACAAATTTAACACACCTGCTCCCCATTCACACCTGAGACCTTGTAACTCTAACAAGTCACATGACACCGGGGAGGGAAAATGGCTAATTTTGGAAATTTTCACTTAGGGGTATACTTACTTTTGTTGCCAGCAGTTTAGACGTTAATGGCTGTGTGATATAACGTAACCGATCAAAGAGTGCGCCTGTCCAGACTTGGTTGATGGGCTTACTTTTATGAAAAACAAATGAATCACTCCTGGATCAGCAGCTATCAAGCTGCTGATGCAACTGATTACATTTGCTAGGGATCTGGGATCCCTTTAACCACTTCAGCCCCCGAAGGATTTCCCACCTTAGAACCAGAGCACTTTTTGCGATTCGGCCTGCATCACTTTAACTGACAATTGCGCGGTCTTGCGACGTTGCACCCAAACAAATTTTGCGTCCTTTTTTCCCACAAATAGAGCTTTCTTTTGGTGGCATTTGATCACCTCTGCATCATTTCTGATCACCGCTATAAATAAAAAGAGTGTCAATGTTGCAAAAAAAACAATATTTCCTACTTTTTGCTAAAATACAAATCCAAAAAAAAATTTTTCAATGGTTTTGGCTGATTTATATTCTTCCTCATATTTTTGGTTAAAAAAACCCGCAATCGGCGTTTTATTAATTGGTTTGCGCAAAATTTGCCACGTTTACGAATGATGAGAATTAATTTCTGGGGGGGGTTATATTTTACTAGTAATGACGGCGATCTGCGATTTTTAGCGGTACTGCGATATTGCGGCGGTCATGTCGGACCATTTTGACACTTTCTGGGACCATTGGCATTTATACAGCGATCAGTGCTATGAAAATGCACTGATTACTGTGTAAATGCCATTGGCAGTGAAGGGGTTAACCGGAAGGGGGTGCTCTCAGTGTGTTCTAACTGTATGGGGCTGGGCTGGCAGGGGGAGGGGAGTGATCACGGCTTCCATATACAGGAAGCTTGTGATCACAGCCCTTCTCCCTCTGTCAGAACAGAGATCGGTGTTTACATACACGGATCTCCGTTCTCTCACTGCGGGGGAGCCATCGCCGGTAGCCGGTGGAGATCGAGTCCGCCCTACCAGCTCCCTGCCCCCCCCTGGAACACAGTGAGTGTGCCTCTGGCGGCACGCACGCGCGCTCATAGTACTCATTATCGCGGCCTCCGTCAAGTGACGGCGTTTCACGATAACTAACCACTTTGCCACCGTCAAGCCATGGCGTGCGGTCGGCAAGTGGTTAAGACTGCCACTGCTACTATTCCTACTGTCCATAATCCAGAACAATATTTTGTATTTAGGGCACCACCAACACCCAAGGCCCAATTTTTCAGCACCTGTTTGACTAGAGCATGTCATCACAATTTTATAAATAATTTACAACAGCAGGTACGCACCAGGCCCTTCAGGTCTGGTATGTATTTTAAGGGGAACCCCGGGCAAAAAAAAAATTGAGTAGGGGTCCTCCTCAAAGACTATGGGGACACCCCATGCATGATATTTAAATTAATATTTAATTTGTATTGTTTCACTTTAAGCATTATTAAAATCACTGCTCCTGAAAAAACTATCCATTTAAAAACCTTTTTTTGCATTGATACATGTCCCCTAGGGCAGGACCTGGGTCCCCATACACTTTGTAGGGCAATAACTTGCATATAAGCCTTTAAAATGAGTACCTTTGATTTTTCATGTTTGAGTTCCATCGATTTTTAACGGCGTTCGCACAAGTTTTTTGCCTGTTCGCAAGTTCTGGTGCGAACCGAATGGGGGGGTGTTCAGCCTAGTGTACAAATGCCATATTGTGCCCATATAGCTGTTATTGTGCATCTGTATGGGCACAATAGCATCTTTATGCTATTGTGCCCAGCCTATATAGATGCTTTTTTACCCACATAGCTCTTACTGTGCCCAATTTTGCCCACTGGCCTTAACCTCTTGGAGAATGCCAGCTGCTAGGGATCCTGC
>BLSH010080323.1:1362714-1373948 GCA_018402905.1 Glandirana rugosa
ATTTTATGGTCATTCATTTGTCCTACATTCCATCCCCCTACACGATAAAATAAATTACGATCACGAAGGTTTCGCGAACTTTTTACGGACCCGCAATCACGATACGAATACTTCCACTGTTGGACAATCCCCAGCAGTAGGGCGAGTGGATGAAGGCAAATGGGTCTTAAAGAGACCATGTACCTGTTTGTTTTTGGTGAGAGGTAATATGATTTTTTTTTTTTTTTCCAGATATTTTGTGCAAGTATGAGCTTGCCGCACCTGTGAGTGGCACAGAAGACTAGCAAAGGTAGAAGGGGCAACGAGGGACATGGCTTTTAAAAGAGTGCCCAAGGAATGCAAATGAAGATGTTTTGCATTATCTTAGGAGCAGAAACTCTGAACACAAATGCTCCAAAAGACATGAGACCTGCCAACGATCATCTCATCCTGACCGGGATGACGACCCCTAACAGGTTGTCACCTTCATAAGCATAGCACTAACGCCCAGGCATTTTTCAAGCGCTTTGGAAGCACTAGCATTAAATAAAATAGCACATCCCCCTACCTTACATCCTGTTTACTTACTGGTATTTTGACCTTTCCACAACCTCTGGGTGTTTTGCCGGCGCTTTTAAGGCGCTTTACATTCGTTTCAATATATATATGGGCATTTTTAATGCGCTATTTTTAGCACTCAGAATAAGCACAAAAAATCATGCTTGCAGGACCTTTTCAAACGTGGCACCAGCGCAACCCCGACCCCCCCCCCCCCCCCCCAGTGTGAATAGGTACATTGGAATGAATGGGCAGCTTTTTGGAAGCGTTTTGTAAGCGCTATTTTTAGCGCAAAAACACTAGTAAAGCGTCTCAGTGTGAAAGGGGTCTTAAGGAGCTGTTTTCCCCTACAAGCATGTGGTCAATACACTCCAAAGGAGTTGTCCCTTACAAGCATGTGGTCAACACTAAAGGAGTAATTACCACCTACCCTATAAAAATACAGGATCCAGGCACATGTCTCCTACCTAGCTCATATAGAGTTCGGCCGTCCAGCCTGCTTTGCTAGGATGTGGTCCCTGTGTTCACATGCTAAATGCATTGTTTATCAGGGAGCCCCTCTGCTGGTCATCACATGGAGTCCTCCACAGGGCGGCTTTCATGCTCACCAAGCACTCCATGGGGCACTGGCTCACAAGCGTTTATGGCAGCATGAGAGGAAATGCCTCACTCAGCTCAGGGTGCATTTTTGGCCTGCACGCAGTCTGCAGTGGAATTGAAGTGAAATTACACAGGTTGCCTCACAAGATGCGGTTGTGCAAAATTATTAAGGCAGCTATAGCAGAAAGTATGCTGCAAATATCCACGCCACAAGAAACACCCATAATGAGAGAGCGTAAAGTGCTCGTTGATGAAGGGTGGCAGAGACCTCATCAGAAGACCAATTTACAGTACAGGCTTTCTAAACTTTATCCACATAAGATGGCTAATGTATGTTTATGCACTGCATTTCCAGGGGTGGATGCTGCCCTCTAGCGTCTGGCACATCAAGTGTCTTTGCCTTTTTATAACTCAGTTGCCCTCAGGGACTTGTTCACACCAGATGCAGTCCAGTATGTTTGTTTTTACATCAAGAACGCATGGACAGGGTTCAACTTGGATTCCAATTACCTAGTTCACACCCGTGCAGCGCATTCTAGGGCAGTCAACAAAAGTAGGATGTTACATTGTTTCGGTATAGAACACATCTTGAAAGTGGCAAAACGCATTGAGTATGCATCAAGAACATTCATGCAGAAACACACCTGGAACACAGAAATTGTGGTGAGCGGGCCATCAGGCTTGTACAGAATCTATTCAGTGACAGATTTTGCCGGTCAACCAGCAATAGTGTTAACTTCGAGGGTGTATACTCTCCTATATTTCTGGTACCCAAAGCATCCAGAGAGCTCAGAACGGTGTTGGTCCTGAGGTCCTTAAATCAATTCATCAGCCCCAGAAGATTCAGGATGGAGCCAGTATATACAATATCAGTAGTGCAACCAGGAGATTGGCAGATGCCTATTTACATGTCCTGATTAATAAACACGTCAGAGGTATCAGATTCGCAGTAGAGGAAGAGCATTATCAATTCAGACGTTTGCCCTTCGGCATCAACACAGCACCCAGAGTCTTCTCCAAGATCCTGTCGGCGACCATAGCATTTATACGTTTATAGGGGCTAAAAGAATTTTCATTATCTAGACGACATCCGGGTCATTGCACATTCAAGTGAGCAGCTTGCGCTAGAGCGCAACAAGGTAATAGGGATCCTGTCCAACTTTGGATGGCTGATATACAGTCAAAAGAGCAACCTCCCTCCTGCTCAATGGATGGAGTATTCAGGCATGGTATTCGACACAGGACGGATTCTTCTGCCATATTGCAAGGCGACTGAGCTGAAAGCATGTGTCTACAGGGTGATGAAGGCTCAGACGTTATCGGCAAAAGACTGTATGACGATGTTGGGGATACTCACCGGCTACCCCAGGGTTACCGTAGGCAAGGTTCCACACGAGAGCTCTTCAAATGTTCTTCATGAGGCAATGGGACGGCTGGTCATTGGACCAGAAGATCTGGGTGCAAGCATGGGGGCGATAGAGTCTGATCTGGCCAGATAGCAGACCAACTGAGCCAGAGGTTCACAGCAATGGAGAATGGTCAGTCAACGGACACTATGTTCAATCTTTGCCAGAGGGGGGATACCACAGCAAAGTTCATATACAAGGAGGCGATAGCCCAGGATACCTTCTCAATCTTATGGCAGTTCCGCCTAGTGTACCTGTTTCCTCCAATCCCATTAATCATGAGGGCTTTGCTGAAGATTCCGGAGGAGGTGCATACCATCATAATTGCACCCTTCTGGCCCAGGAGACCAGGGTTTTTCTCTGCACTTGCAGACGGTGTCTGCCCCACCAGTAAGCCTACCTCTAAGGAGGGATCTACTACAGAAAGGACAGGGGATTCACCTGAATCCAGGGAGACTGCAGCTGACGGCATGGCTGTTGAATCGGCCAGATCGCATGCACAAGGCCTCTCAGAGGAAGTAGTCACTACATTACTGGGGGCAAGGAAGGCTACAACAAATGCCACATACTCCAGAATTTGGAGAAAGTTTGCAGACTTTGCATCACAAGTTTCTCCCCATTAAAAGTATTGCGAACATTTTTGAGTTTCTGAAAACGGCTCTGAATGTTGTCTTGGCATATAACTCTATTAAAGTGCAGGTGTCGGCCCTGTCTTCTGTCACCGGACATAGATGGGCTAATGAGCCTTTAATAAAGCAGTTCCTCAGAGCCACAATAAGGGTGTGCCCCCCAAGGGGGAGCCTCATCCCAACATGGGACTTGGGCATGGTCCGAAAGGCACTGTTGCAGCCCCCATTTGGCCCGGCGGAATCATGTACACTTGGCTTTCTAACAATCAAACTGCTCTTCTTGAAGGCCATTACAACGGCCAGAAGAGTGTCAGAATTAGCAGCCTTTTCCTGTAAAGAAACATTCTGCATTGTGTATCCGGACAGAGTGATCCTGTGGCCTGCTTCAGCCTTAGCCTCTAAGGTGGTCTCAAAATTTCAGGTAAACTGAGAGTCAGTGCTACCTCCTTTTCACGCAGCCTCCAGATCAAAGGAGCCAGTTAGATTTGGGACCTCTAGACTGGGCCGGTTTAATATCAACATATCTTCAGAGGGCACAACAGATACGCAAGTCGGGTAACCTGTTCATCTTCCCGTTTGGGACCCATGAAAGCGGAGGCAGCACTTCCAAGGATTTTATCCACCTGGATTACGACGACTATCTCCTAGGCATACAAGCAGCAGGGCCTTGCCCCTCCACAGACTAGTAGAATGATCTTGTATAGAGGGATGGCAGCTTTGTGGGCATCCATGGCAAAGGTCCTGGTGGAGGACATATGCAGGACCGCTAGCTGGAGTTCCTATGAGACTTTTGCTCGGCCCTACAAATTGAATGTAGTCGCCGCTAGTCCTTCGATGTTCGGAGCGGTGGTAGTGTCAGCTTCTTTATTCAATTAAAGTATGGTGAAGCATGGAATTGGGCGAGATGTTGTTTCTTTCCCACCCTATATTGGCTTGGGTTTATCCCATAATGTGCTGATGGGAGGACGACCAGGAAACCGGAAAATTGTTATCAATACTCACCGTAATTTTCCTTTCCTGGTCCGTCCTCACAACTTTTACTTCCCTCCCTAAGTAGCCTGTTGCCGATAAACAAAAGAACACGAGGGGGAGGTGAGGGCAGGGATTTATTGCGCTGGAAGAACGTGGTCCTGGGGGTTAATCAGGGAGAGTTAACCCATAGTGTGCTGATGTGAGGACGGACTAGGAAAGGAAAATTTACGGTGAGTATTGATAACAATTTTGCGTTTGTGTGGTTTTTTTTTTTATCTTAACCGGTTCCTGACTGACTCGTGAACATTTACTGCTGCAAAGTGGCAGCACCCCGCAAATCGCCGTCTATAAACCACAGCTCACACGTGTGCTTTAGTGAGCGGGGGGCGCCGGAGCGCTCTCATGCCCGCCACACTCTGCAGGAGTTTGGCCGCAGCTTGGGCAGACTCTATCTCCGCCAGCAAGCGCGATTGCCTAGCAGAGAAGGAAAAACGGGGAACTGCCGATGTAAACACAGTGGTTCCCCCCTCTCTATCAGGCAGCATGTGAGAGATCTATTGATCCCTGACACTGGGATCAGTTAGATCTCTTATGCCCCTGGCAGCCCAGCCCCCTCAGTTAGAACACGCCTAGGGAACATAGTTAACCCTTAGATCACCCCTTCACTGCCAATGATAGTTATACAGTAATCGGTGGATATTTAAATTACTGATTGCTGTATAAATGTCTTTGGTCCCAAAAAAAGTGTCAAAAATGTCCATGTCCACTGCAATATCACAGTCCTGATAAAAATCAGATCGCCACCATTACTAGTAAAAAAAAAACAAAAAAAAAACACCAGAAATTAATTCTCATGGTACGTAAAATGCGGCAACTTTTGCGCAAACAAATCAAACGCAGATTGCGTTTTTTTGTTTTTTTTTTCTACCTAAAATATGAGGAAGAATATATATTGGCCAAAACTGAAGAATATATATATATGACTTCCTGATACATTTTATTTTAGTTTAAATTATCACCATATAAAATAATGGCTGTGGGGGCATTTTGGTGGGCATGGGCAGCATTTCATTCTTGGGCCAGCCCTGCCACCGGCAACCCGCGATAGCGGTTCCCACTCTGACAGGTGGCATGACAGTGATCTACTGCTCCCTATCATCGGGACCATTTAGATCTGTCATGCCCCTGCCAGCTCCCCATACAGATAGAAAACAAACAGGGAATCCCTTGATCGCCCCTTGCAGGTTAACCCCTTCCCTGCCAGTGACATTTACACAGTAATCAGTGCATTTTCATAGCACTGATCGCTGTATAAATGCCAATGATCCCAAAACGTGTCCTCCGCAATGTCACAGTCCCACTAAAAATTGCTGATTGTCACTATTACTAGTTAACTATAAAAGCGCCATAAACAAATGCTCGTTTGTAAACGTGGCAATTTATGCGCAAGCCAATCAATATACGCTTCTTGCGATTGAATTTTTTTTTTTACCAAAAATATGAAGAATATATATTGGCCTAAACAAAAAGCTCTATTTGTGGGGAAAAATAAAAGGGCCGTCAATTTAGTTTGGGTACAACATCGCGCAATTGTCAGTTAAAGTGACACAGTACCGAATCGCAAAAAGTGCTCTGGTCAGGAAGAGGGTAAATCCTTCCCGGGCTGAAGTAGTTAATACATGAGCTGCAGGGAGCACACTGACTTATTGGCATATTTCTACAGTTTAAACCAATTTACCTTTTTATTAGCAATAAACCAATTTACCTTTTTATTAGCAATGAAAACTGACAAAAGGTTCTAATTCTTCTCCACTGGATCCATCCCACTGGATATTGCCTTAGATCAGTGGTTCTCAACTCCGGTCCTCGGGACCCACTAACAGGCCAGGTATGCAGGATAACTGGAAATGCATCACAGGTGATATAATTTGCTGCTCAGTGATTGCAGCATTCTAGTCTGCATCTCCCCAAGGTAATACTTAAAATCTGGCCTGTTGGTGGGTCCTGAGGACAGGAGTTGAGAACCACTGACTTAGATACTACAGTTTCACGAGATCAATACTGCATTCCTTACTTTTTGTGAATTGTAAACAATTTTTTGAGAAACTGAGCTATTTTACCTCAAATTTGGGAGAATTGAGCTCACTGACTTGTATACATTTCCTGAGTTAAGTTTATTTAGACATTTTTAGTACAATAAAATTCTCATGAAAGCATGGACCAGCAACAATCAAACAAATGTCTATTTATTTACCGTCAAGTGAGGATCACATCCAGTGGTGGTGGGGGGGGTTTCAATTTACTAAAACTAGAGAATGCAAAATTCAGTGAAGCTGTGCATGGCAGCCAAGTAGCTTCTTACTTCACCTTGTTCAATTAAGCTTTGACAAGCTGATTTGTTTCTATGCACAGCTGCACCAGATTTTGCACTCTCCAGTTTTAGTAAATCAAACCCGCTCAAAGTCTGCAATGTTCTATGACATGACTGGGTGGGAAGTGGTTAAGCCGACTATTCAGTGCGATTTCATTGCAGCTTGCTGACATTCTGTGCAACTTCATTTAACAGATGTCAATGCAAGTCTCAATGAAGTCCCACAGAAATAGTACAGGAGCCTTTCAAAGTTGCTGTGACTTGAGTCGCACCGATTTTAATGGTTCCATCGCTGCAAATTGTGTATGACAAGTTGCGCACAGAAGTGAATGCATACGCAAGTCGCACCTGCATATGTAAACACCATTCAAACCACACGAGGTATCGCCGCAAACGTTAGAACGAGAGCAATAATTCTAGCACTAAACCTCCTCTGTAAGGCTAAACATGCAACCTGTAAAAACCTTTTAACTTCAATACAGGACGTTTATACCCCCCCCCCTTTCTGCCCAGACCAATTTTCAGCTTTCAGCGCTCTCACAGTATGAATGACAATTACTCTCATGCAACACTGTGCCCAAACAAAATATTTTATCATTTTTTTCACACAAATAGAGCTTTCTTTTGGAGGTATTTAACCACTTAAGCCCCGGAAGGATCTCCCACTTTAGGACCAGAGCACTTTTTGCGTTTCGGCACTGCGTCGCTTTAACTGACAATTGCGCGGTCTTGCGACATTGTACCTAACTAAATTTGCGTCCTTTTTTTCCCACAAATAGAGCTTTCTTTTGGTGGTATTTGATCACCTCTTCGTCATTTCTGATCGCCGCTATAAACAAAAGAAGAGTGACAATTTAGCAAAAGCAAACAAATTTCTTACTTTTTGCTAAAATACAAATCCAAAAAAAAAATATATATAAAAAAAATATTTTTTCCCATCGGTTTTGGCCGATTTATATTCTTCCTCATATTTTTGGCTTTAAAAAAATCGCAATCAGCGTTTATTGATTGGTTTGCGCAAAAGTTGCCGTGTTTACGGATGAGAATTAATTTCTGGGGTTTTTATTTTTGTTTTATTTTTTACTCGTAATGGCGGTGATCTGTGATTACAATATATTGCAATATTGCAACGGACATGTCGGACCATTTTGACACTTTTTTGGGACCATTGGCATTTATACAGCGATCAGTGCTATAAAAATGCACTGATTACTTTGTAAATGCCATTGGCAGTGAAAAGGTTAACCTGCAGGGGGCGCTCTAAGGGTTAACTGTGTTCCCTGGGCTTGTTCTAACTGTATGTGGGCTGGCGGGAAGGGAGTGATCACGGCTTCCATATGCAGGAAGCCTCTGATCACAGCCCTTCCCCCTCTAACAGAATGGAGATCCGTGTTTACTTACACTGACCTCCGTTCTTTCACTGCAGGGGGGGGGGCATCGTGGGTAGACGGCGGCGATCAAATCCGCCGTACCCGCTCCCTGCCCCCCCCCGAACACAGCGAGCGCGCCTCCGCCGGCGCGCGCTCACAGTGAGGGATATCGCAGCTGCTGTCCTATGACTGCGGTCGGCAAGTGGTTAATAACCTCTTGGTTTTTTATTTTTTGCGACATAAATGAAAAAAGTGCGAACATTTTGAAAAAAAAAACACTTTTTTTTTAGTTTCTGTGATAAAATTTTGCAAATAAGTAATTTTTGTTCATGAATTTGGGCCAAAACCTATACTGCTACCTATCACCTATCTTTTCTAAAAAATAATACAAATAAGTGTATATTATTTGGTCTGTGTGAAAGTTATAGAGTCTACAAGCTATGGTGCCAATCATTGAAAATTGATCACACCTGATGTACTGATGGCCTATCATTTCTTGAGGCCCTGAAATGTCAGGAATGTACAAATACACCCCAAATTGCCCCCTTTTTGAAAAGTAGACATTCCAAGGTATTTAGTAAGAGGCATGGCAAGTTTTTTGAAGTTGTACTTTTTTTCCACAATTCTTGGGAAAATTAAGAAAATAAATATATATATATATATATATATATATACATTTTTTTTGCACAAAATTGTCATAAGTTATTTCTCACACATAGCATATGCATACTTCCAATTACACCCCAAAATACATTCTGCTACTCGTTCCGAGTATGGCGATACCACACGTGTGAGCCTTTTTCACACCCTGGCCACATAGAGAGGCCAAACATGCAGGGAGCACCATCAGGCGTTCTAGGAGCATAAATTACACTTAAAATTTCATTCTTACCTATCACACTTTTGAAGGCCCTGGAGCACCAGGACAGTGGAATTGCCCCCAAAATGACCCCATTTTGGAAAGCAAACACCCGAGATATATGCTATGAGGCATGGGCTGCAGATAGGTACTTGGATGGGCTGCAGATAGGTACTTGGGTACTTTGATGGGATGGAGACAGGTACTCGGTAATCTGATGGACTGGTAAAAGGTACTTGGGTACTCTGGTGGGCTGCAGATAGGTACTCGGTTACTCAGATGGGTTGGTGACAGGTACTCGGGTAATCTGAAGGGCAGGTGACAGGTATTCTGATGAGCTGGTGACAGGTCCTCGGGTACTCAGGTGGGCAGGTGACAGGTACTCGGGTACTCAAATGGGCAGGTGACAGGTACGCTGGTCTGGTAACAGGTACTCGGGTACTCTAATGGGCTGGTGACAGGTACTCAGGTTCTCTGATGGTCTGGTGACGGGTACTCTGATGGTCTGGTGACGGGTACTCTGATGGTCTGGTGACAGGTACTCGGATGGGCAGGTGACAGGTACTCGGGCACTCTGATAGGCAGGTAGCAGGTACTTGGGTACTCTGATGGGTTGGTGACAGGCACTCTGGTACTCTGATGGGCTGGTGACCGGTACTCGGATGGGCTGGTGACAGGTACTCGGGTACTTTGATGGGTTGCTGACCGGTACTCAGATGGGTTGGTGACTTGTACTCGGGTAATCTAATGTGTTGGTGACAGGTACTCGGGTACTCTGATGGGATGGTGACAGGTACTTGGGTACTCTGGGATGGTGACAGGTACTCGGGTGGGCAGGTGACAGGTACTCAGGTACTCTGATGGGCTGGTGACAGGTACTCAGGCACTCTGATGGGATGGTGACAGGTACTCGGGTACTCAGATGGGCAGGTGGCGGGTACTTTGATGGCATGGTGACAGGTACTCGGGTACTTTGATGGACAGGTGACAGGTACTCTTTATTGGGGGGGCAGTGATCAGTGTGCTTGGTGTACACAGTAGGCGGTAACGAGCTGTTACTGCAATCTCCCTCTCACACACGATTGGTGTATGACAGGGAGAACCGTGGTAACAGCTCCTTACCGCAGTTTGTTTACATCACATGGCCGGTCACGTGGTAAAGAGTCAATTCTATTGGCTCTTTACACTATTCGGAGCTGGGCTTTGTCCGAGGGACAAGCCTCAGTCCCGATCCCCGGGGGCACACACGAGCAGCATGCACGTGGAGGTCGGTAGTGACCGGCTGTGATTGGACACAGCCGGTCATGTGGTAAAGAGCCAATTTTATTGGCTTTACCCCAATCAAGGGGGGCTGTGTCTCCCGAGGGACACGATCGATCCAGGGGCCCGCAGTAGCGGCGAGAAGGGGTGGACCTCGTATGACAACGTCCCGGATCGACAAAGGGTTCCTGCCGACGTCATTTTACAATGACTCGGTAAGGAACGGGTTAAAGTGTCGCCTATAGGGATTTGTAAGTACTAAAGTTTGGCGCCATTCCACGAGTGTGCGCAATTTCGCAGCGTGACATGTTAGGTATCTATTTACTTGGCGTAACATCCTCTTTCACATTATGCAAAACAATTGTGCCAACTTAACTGTTCTCTTATTTAATACATGAAACTAGTAAAAAAAAAAAAATTCCTGTGCAAATACCGTTCGAGGTAAAAAGTTGCAATGACCACCATTTTATTCCCTACGGTGTTTGCTCTTACTTTTTTTTTTTTTTGCAAAGTGTCAGAATTAGCCCGTTAGGCAAGTGGTTAAAGTCGCACTGAGTAGCATGACTGCAAAGCCTCACTGATGTGAACCAGGGCTGATCAAGATATACACCATCAGTTATATCAAAAGTATGCTGCTTTAGTTGTAATAGGTATACCATATACAGTGCCTTGCGAAAGTATTCGGCCCCCTTGAACTTTGCGACCTTTTGCCACATTTCAGGCTTCAAACATAAAGATATAAAACTGTAATTTTTTGTGAAGAATCAACAATAAGTGGGACACAATCATAAAGTGGAACGAAATTTATTGGATATTTCAAACTTTTTTAACAAATAAACTGAAAAATTGGGCGTGCAAAATTATTCAGCCCCCTTAAGTTAATACTTTGTAGCGCCACCTTTTGCTGCGATTACAGCTGTAAGTCGCTTGGGGTATGTCTCTATCAGTTTTGCACATCGAGAGACTGACATTTTTGCCCATTCCTCCTTGCAAAACAGCTCGAGCTCAGTGAGGTTGGATGGAGAGCGTTTGTGAACAGCAGTTTTCAGTTCTTTCCACAGATTCTCGATTGGATTCAGGTCTGGACTTTGACTTGGCCATTCTAACACCTGGATATGTTTATTTGTGAACAATTCCATTGTAGATTTTGCTTTATGTTTTGGATCATTGTCTTGTGGAAGACAAATCTCCGTCCCAGTATCAGGTCTTTTGCAGACTCCATCAGGTTTC
>BLSH010080323.1:1410176-1421201 GCA_018402905.1 Glandirana rugosa
TTGGAGAAGAGGTGGCAGCTGCATAATGACTACAGATGTTAGCACAATAGAGGTTGGAGAATTGTAACTGCCAATTAACCGACCACAGAAATTTAGATTACAAAAAAAAAAAAAAAACCCACAACCCACAATTTTAAGGGCGCACACACACAGGGTATAGCATAAAATATGCTTGTATTTGTGGTGCCCAGACCCCTCAGCTGTGATGCAATTCTGAGGATAGGAATGAATTACAAAATGCACTGCTCATGGGTATAAGTATGGGCATAATTTAATGAATGTGAAAAGCGTACATTAACCACTTCTTAACCGTCCTATAAACAAAAGACGTCCACAGGGCGGTTGCGTTATTCTGGGAGGACGTCCTCATGAATGCGCTTCCCACGCGCACACGGGAACATCCGTGACCATCACGGATCGCGGTGAATGGCCGCCGTGAGCGGCCTTTTACCACGTGATCACGCAGTCAAATGACAGCGTGATCACAAGTAAACAAGCCGGCGGAAGCGTCGGCTCTTCTCTCTCCGCACCGATCGGTGCAGTGAGAAGAGGGGGGGAGGACATGCTGCAGCGCGCTGTGGGCGATGTGTAATGCCCACAGCTCTGCTTACCGACAGTGTGCACCCCCACCATCCAAGCTCACCCACCCATTCTCACCCCATCCATGCATGCTCAGCCTCCCATCCAGCCATGCTCACCCATAGCTTGTAGACTCTAACCTTCACAAGGACCAAATATACACTAATTTGTTTTTTTTAACCAAAGATATGTAGCAGTATAAATTTTGGCCAAAACTTATGAAGAAAAATTACTAAATTTGCAAAATTTTCTAACAGAAATTTTTTTTTTTTTTTTACAAAATTTTCGGTCTTTAATTATAATGCAAAAAAAAAAAACCCTAGCGGTGATTAAATACCACCAAAAGAAAGCTCTATTTGTGTGAAAAACAGGACGCAAATTTCATATGGGTACAGTGTTGCATGACGGAGTAATTGTCATTTAACCACTTCCCGCGCGCCATATGCAGAATGACGGCCGGGAAGTGGCTGAGTTATCCTGACTGGAGTTATCATATGACGTCCTCAGCATAACAAGCCGCCGCGCGCCCGGGGGGGGGGGCGCGCGCATCGCGGCGATCGGTGGTGTGGGGGGTCTGACCCCCCCGCAATGCCGATCTCGGTAAAGTGCTTCGATCCGAATCACGGCTGGTCACAGTGTAATACAGGAAAGCAGTTTATCGGCTTTCCTGTACTCAGGTCTGCAGACCTGATGAGGGAGAGCCGATCGGGTGACAGGGTGGGTTTGTGCTGATGATTTATCAGCACAGCCCTCCCTCGGATCGCCACCCTAGACCACCAGGGAGCCTGTCCAGGGATGTGCCCACCAGGGAGCCGATCTGGACCACCAGGGAGACCCCCCTAGACCACCAGGTAAGTGACATACTGCTCAGGTACACCTTCAGATGCCACCCTAGACCACCAGGGAATGAGCCCCTATTAATGTATATGCCCACCAGTGCCCCTATCAATGCATACCAGTGCCACACATCAGTGCCCACCATTGCCACCTATCAGTGCCGCCTATGAGTGCCAATCAGTGCTGTCTATTAGTGCCACTTAGCAGTGTCCGTCAGTGCTGCATATCAGTGCCACCTCTCAGTACCCGTCAGTGCGGCCTAACAGTGCTCATCATCGCTGCATATAAGTGCATCATCAGTACCAATCAGTACTGCCACATCAGTGCCCGTCAGTGTAGCCTTATCAGTGCCCACCAGTGATGGAGAAAATTTACTTATTTACAAAGTTGTGACAAAAATAATTTTTTTTTTTTCAAAATTTTCGGTATTTTTATTTGTAGCCCAAAAAATAACCGCAGGGGTGATCAAAGACCACCAAAAGAAAGCTCTATTTGTGGGAACAAAATGATAAAAACCTTGTTTGGGTACAGCGTCGCACGACCGCGCAATTGTCATTCAAACGCAACAGCACTGAAAACTGAAAATTGGTCTGGTAGTAAAGTGTTCCAAGTGCATAGTATTGAAGTGGTTAAAGTGTGATAGCGCTGAAAGCTGAAAATTGGTCTGGTTAGGAAGTGGGTTTAAGGGTCAAGTGGTTAAAATGTAAACACGATTCATGAAAAATTTGAGCTGGGCACATATCTGCAGTGTTATCTCATCCCTCAAAACACTATAAGTCCAGTGGCTCCATTCTGTTATCATAACTTCTGACAAGTTCAACACATGATAAAACCAGCGCAAATTTAGTGTTGAGGGAGGTTGCTATAAATAGATTAGCAGACAGCTTTCCATGTCACAGGACAGCTCCGAGTCTGTGCCTATGGGGAGTGGGGGTGCGTCTTTCCTCCAATCGGCTGTCTTAACTGTGTGCCAAGACTTCACTCCCAGTGCTGAACAGGAAAAGAAAATCTCTAACTCAATCAACTTTCTAAATCATAAAGCTGAAGACAGCAGATATACATGTACTTAATTAGGGAGATTGGTTTCATGCCTGTGTATCTGAGGCTCTTCACTTCACTGGGTTTGCATCCACTTTAACAACTTCCCGACCAGCGCCGTAAATAGGCAGTGGCTGGTTTTGAGTGGCTGTACTGGGATATAGCTTGCAACTGCAGGCTATATCCCGGTATCCTTTGAGTGAACGGTTGGCTATCTGGGGATAACAACCGATCCGGCTCGAGAGCCGCTCGGCCGTTAACCCAGGGGGCATCGCCCCTCTTCTCGAGCCTCCCGTCCCACCGGGAGACCGGAGCGGCAATCCGGCGCTTCCGCCGGCTAGGAGACGACCTGACAGAAGACGGACTCGGCTCAGATCGGGTCTCCTTCAACAAATTCCGGAAGCGACGTCATAACGGCACTTCCGGTTTACTTGGCGGCTAACAGCGCCACTTAAAAAAAAAAAAAAAAAAAAAAAAAAAAAGACAGAATCACCGTTTTTGGCGACCTCAATACTGTGAAGTGCAAAGGAGGGATAGGGGGGCCCCTCCAAAAAGTGTACCTGCCACCATATATTACTTTTACAAGGGATGTTTACAATAAAAGTGATCAGATTTTTTTTTTTTTTAAAAAGGAACGTTAAAAATAAATTAAAAGTGCCACCGTCCCCGCGAGCTCACGCAGAAAAGAACACGCATACGCAAGTCGCACCCGCATATGAAAACAGTGTTCAAACCACACATGAGGTATCGCCGCGATCGCCAGAGTGTGAGCAATAATTCTAGCAGAAGACCTCTTCTGCACCTCTAACTTGGTAACCGTTAATTTTTAAAGCGTCGCCTATGGAAATTTTTAAGTACCGGATTTTGTCACCATTCCGCAGGTGCGCGCAATTTTCAACCGTGTCATGTATGGTATCTATTTACTCAGCGTAAAATCAGGCTTGAAAGACTGCTGCGCAAATACCATGTGACAAAGTATTGCAACGATCACCATTTTATTCTCTAGGGTGTTTGAAAAAAAATAAATAAATATAAATCTCTATCTATATGTTTGGGGGTTTTAAGTAATTTTCTAGCAAAAAAAAAAAAAAAGTTTTTAGCTTATAACCAACAAATGTAAAAAAGGGCCATAGTTGGCAAGTGGTTAAGGAAAGTACAGCCATATACATATGCCAAAGTGTATTTAGTCATTTATAGGGAGAATTACACAGCAGCTGGGACGGTATTTTATGCTATATGCAAATACACCTGTAAATATGGTTAGTCTGCATGAGTGCCCTGCCCCAAAAAAAAAAAAAAAAAAAAAAAATTGCCATTTGTAAAATGATAGTGTTGCCACTTTAGAGCTAGTATCTGGAGCAAGGATTTTCTGGTACATACCAAGTCCACTCATAATCTGTCCACCATATGCACCACCAGATCCACCAGCCGTTGAATTAAGGAACAACTCGACATATCTGTGTTCTAAAGAGAAGGAAAAAGAAAGGTCATACACAAGTTACATGGATGAGAAAAACACAGACCGGGTTGATAACAAATCAGCTTTTAATGCATTCCTGTAAAACCTTTATCCCAGAAAAAAGGAACCCGTTTGTTGTAACTGATTTTAAGGTGTGAGCTGGGGTTTGGCTTCAATTTGTTAGTATATTTAAATCTAACACATGCAACGCTACCAACAGTAATTCTGGATCAAAACTTTATAAACCTCTTGCAGCTTGCTACAGAGGGTTACATGAGCAGAAATCACAAACACACCACTGTAAAATGGCTTGCTAAATTATATAGGGAGCCTGATTAGCATCCAATTGTGTTGCTTATTAACCCCAATTCTCTATAGCCTCCTGGCTTCAGCTGCAAGGAGTGATTCACTCTAGCGTCAATCACTTAACAGGTCCAGGCCAATAATTTTTGGCCTGGACCTGCTGAGCGGTTCTGGCGGATCAGATCAGCATGTGCCTGTGTTTACAAAAACACAGGCACAGAATGTGATGAGCCCTCTCCTGGAGCCCATTTTGGTTCCAGAGATAGAAAAGAATGGTCACAGTGAGTCAAAGCAGCACACATTAACCGCTTGACGGCAGCAACTTGGCTCGATATCGCAAACTGCCGTCACCCGACGGCAGCTACGAGATTGCGGGCGCTCACGCACTGTAGCGGGGGAGCCAGTAGAGCAGACCGTTTGCTGGCTACCCGCGATCGCAGTGACAGAACGGGGAGGAGTGTGATCTTATGCTCCCTGTATATGGGAACAGCTGTCACTCTCCTCCCCTAGCCAGCCCTGCCCCCCACAGTTAGAAAAACAAAGCAGGGAACACATTCAACCCCTTGATCGCCCGCTAGTGTTAACCCCTTTCCTACCAGTCACACAGTAATCAGTGCATTTTCATAGCACTGATGCCAATGGTATCAAAAAAAAAAAAAAAAAAAAAGTGTCTGACATGTCCTCCGAAATGTCGCAGTCCCGCTAAAAATCATAGCTAGCCGCCATTACTAGTAAAGAATAAAAATGCCATAACTGGATTCAAAGTTTGTAAATGCGGCAACTTTTGCGCAAACCAAATCAATATACGCCGATTGCAAGTCAAATACCACAAGAAAGCTCTTTGTGTGTGCGCATGTGTGGGGGGGGGGAAATCAATTTAATTTGGGTATGTCGCACGACTGTCGCTTTAACTGACAATTGTGTGCGGTGCTGAATTGCAAAAAGTGCTCTGGTCAAAGGGTAAAATCCTCCTGGGGCTGAAGTGGTAAACACTTAGGCACATTTAACCCCAATCCCCCCCCCCACCCAAATTAACCCCTTAATTGCCCTCAAGTGTCATTAGGTACAGTGCACAGATTTTCCATTGATTACCATTAGTGTCACAGGTGATGCCAGATAATGTGGTGGGCAAACTGACGCTAACACTCTATATTTAACCCTTTCATTGCCAGTAACTATCACAGAGACACTATAAACCTCCATTACTAGTATAGTGATAGCTTTTGTACTATACAAAGCATCAGGAAGAAGTGGGTTCTTTCTAAAACTTCAGGAAGAGATAATGGACCTTTTGTATCCAAAAGGTGCTGTGGTCCAAACTCCCAATGTATCCCTGGAATTGCATTTTATCAAAAAAGTAAAAAATTCTTTTGCAAAATTGTCGCTCTTTGTTTATAGTGGGGATTAGAAATGACGCAGAGGTGATCAAATACCACCCACATTTCCTTTGGGTACAACATCACATGACCGTACAATTGTCAGTTAAAGCGACTCGGTGACAAATCGCAAAGTGCTCTGGTCCTAACATGGAAAATCCTTCTGGGGCTGAAGTGGTTAAATGATATATTACATGCCATGGGTATATATGAAATTACACCCCAAAATACATTCTGCTGCACTTGCCGACTACCAATCATATTTTCGGAAACCATGAAATGCCAACAATCTCCCCCCCCCCCCCCCCATCCCCAAATGACCCCTTTTTGGAAAGTAAACACCCTAAAAAAGGTATTTGCTAAGAGGCATGGTATTTTGCAGATCTCATTTGTTGCAGTTTTGGAAAAGAAAGAACGAACCCACACCCAACAAATGAGAGAAAAAAGGGATTTTATTAAAACTTACCGTAAAATCCTTTTCTCCGAGTTCACTGACAGACGCAGCTCTTCATTGACTTCATGGGGTTTTATGTTCGTCCAACTAGGAGTTAACTAGGCAGGGAAAAGATCAGCTGGCCCCTCCCCTGGGGGCCGTCCTCTCTTCCTACATCAAACCCCCTCACAGTATAGCTCTCCAGTTCGTACACAAGCCGTACCAAAGCAGAGCCCAGAGGGATGGGTGCTGCGTCTGTCAGTGAACTCGGAGAAAAGGATTTTACGGTAAGTTTTAATAAAATCCCTTTTTCTCCTATCGTTCACTGACAGACGCAGCTCTTCATTGACTTCATGGGGACGTCCCCAAGCTGTATCAAAAAAGAGGGGTGGGTCAACGCAAACAGTACCCAACTGATCCTCTGAGGAGGCGCCAGTCACGCCTACACTGCCGCCTGCAGAACTTTGCGGCCAAAAGCAGCATCTGAAGATGCAACACAACTTTGTAAAACTTTGTGAAAGTATGAACCGAGGCCCAAGTGGCCGCCTTGCACACCTGTGACACCGAGGCCTGGTGTCTGAAGGCCCAGGAAGTACTAACCGCCCGGTTAGAATGAGCCGTGACCGGAACAGGGGGAACCTTGCCCCGAACAGAATACGCATGGGTCGCGGTTTTTCTAATCCACTGAGAAATCGTAGCTGAAGAGGCCGCCAATCCTTTGCGCAAGCCCTCTGGAAGAACAAACAAGGCGTCAGCTTTACGAAAAGGAGCTGTAGCAGCCAAGTACACCCGTAAGGACCTAACTACGTCCAAGGCATGTAACTCGAATTCCTTCGGGTGCGATGGACGAGGGCACAATGAAGGCACAATAATATCTTCATTGATATGAAAAGAGACTACCTTCGGAAGAAAGGAAGGAAGAGGTCGCAAGACCGCCTTATCCTTATGCATCACTAAATAAGGAGACTTGCACGAGAGGGCAGCCAATTCCGACACTCGTCTGGCAGAAGTGATGGCAACTAAGGCCACCTTCTGCGACAGAAGCTGTAAGGGAATCTCCCCGATCTTCTCATAAGGTGGTTTTTGAAGAAAAGAACGCACCAGATTCAGATCCCACGGCGCCATCGGGGGTCTCACCCGAGGCGCCACGTCGCACACCTTGTACAAAAGTACGAATCAGAGTGCGAAGCCAAAGGTCTCTGAAAGAGTATGGCCAAGGCCGAGATCTGGCCCTTGAGAGTACTCAAAGCCAAATGCTTATTCAGGCCCTGCTGTAAAAAGGTCAGGACCCTTGAAACGACAAACGAGCGAGGGTTATAGCCCTCCGCCTCACACCAAGCAATGTAAGCCTTCCAGGTGCGGGGATAAATCTTATGAGAAGTGCACTTGTGAGCTTTTAACAGAGTAGGGATCATGGAGTCAGCCACTCCCCTATCCCTCAGCACCTGGGACTCAATAGCCAAGCCGTCAAAGCAGGGTGCAATATGGGACCTTGAGACAGAAGATCGTCTCGCATCGGAAGCCGCCAAGGGGAGTCTACCACCATTTGCACCACGCCGGCGTACCAGGTGCGCCGAGGCCAATCCGGGGCCACCAGAATGGTCGGTATGCCCTCTCTCATTATTCTGCGCACCAATCTTGGAAGCAGACGTACAGGAGACGATAATGGCTCCAGGGGGCCACCAGAGCATCCATGGCCACTGCCAACGGATCCTTCGTTCTGGACACAAGGCTTTTGCTTTGTGATTGAAGCGGGATGCCTTGAGATCCACGTCCGGTGTCCCCCACCTGCGACAAATCTGATTGAACACCTCCGGGTGAAGGGACCACTCCCCCTGGTCCAGCTTCTGGCGACTGAGAAAGTCCACCTGCCAGTTCTCCACGCCTGGGATGTAAATCGCTGAGATCGCCGGAACGTGAAGTTCCGCCCAGCGCAGAATCAGAGCCGCCTCCGCAGCCGGGCTCCGAGTGCCGCCCTGATTCACATATGCCACCGCTGTGGCATTGTCCGATTGAATTCGAATCGGACGACCCTGCAATCTCTTTGTCCAATGAAAAAGACATAGCCCGATTGCTCTCAGCTCCAGCACGTTGATGGGCAGGCGGGCCCCCTGGGCCGACCAACGACCCTGGGCTGATAGCTGACCCAGGACTCCACCCCAGCCCTTCAGGCTGGCGTCCGTGGTGATCACCGTCCACTGAAGGGGCAGAAATGACTTCCCCTGAGTGAGGGCCGAAGCCACCAGGTCAGAGACGCCCTGGCCTGAGGGCCCAACCGGATCGGAAGATCCAACGACCGGTGGGACTTGTCCCACTGAGCCAGAATTGCCCGTTGAAGCAGACGAGTGTGACTCTGTGCAAAAGGTACCGCCTCGAAGGACGAGACCATGAGTCCCAGCACCCTCATACAGAACCGCAAGGAAGACCGGCAGTGTGATAGAAGGGTGCGCACAGCCGACTGTAAGCCCCTTAGCTTTGTCGGAGGGAGAAACACCTTCGTCTGTACTGTGTCCAGAATGAGACCCAGATACTCCAGGCGGCAGGAAGGAGACACTGACGACTTCTTCAGGTTGAGCAACCAACCGAAGTCCAGCAGGGAGGCCATCGTGAGTTGCACATTCTCCTCCAGGGCAGATACGGAGTCCGCTCGCAGGAGAAGATCGTCCAGGTAAGCCACTATGGCAATGCCCCTCTGACGCAACAACGCCAACACCGGGGCTAGCAACTTCGTGAACACCCGGGGAGCGGAGGTCAGGCCGAAAGGGAGAGCTACAAATTGAAAATGGCGATCCCCAATAGCAAACCTCAGGAAACGCTGATGGCGTGGATGGATGGGTACATGGAGGTACGCATCCTGTATGTCCAATAATGCCAAGAATTCCCGTTGGAGAAGGGCGGCCACAACCCACCGAACAGACTCCATCCTGAACTTTGTTCAGGGCCTTCAGGTCCAGAATGGGCCGAAATCCGTCCCCCTTCTTGGGTACCACAAAGATTCGAGTAAAAACCTCGAAATCTCTCCCCTGGGGGAACCGGTACAATCACTCCCTGGTCTGAGAGGGCCTGTACCGCCCTGGAAAGGGCCTGTCTGCACTCCAGCAAGAGGTTTAAATTTGATGGGAAGAACTTGTCTGGGGGTAGAGCGATGAACTCTAACCTGTACCCAGTGGACACACCTCCCGGACCCAGCGGTCAGAAATGTGAGCCAGCCACTGATCTGCGAACCCCAGAAGACGTCACCCCAGGGGCAACCCATCAGGCTGAGGAAGACTTGTCTTCCGTCTTTTCTGGTTTGCGCTGCCACTGCCGACGTCCGGCCCCTGCAGCGGCCTTACTGGAACGGGTCCCCTTGCCTGTCGTGCCAGAGGGACAAAAAGGCTTCTTCTGACCCGACGCGGAAGGCTCCTGTCGAAGGCGAAATTCACGCCTGCGGGGTTCCGGGAGAAGGTACTCTTACCACCCGTAAAATCCTTGATGATTTCATCAAGATGTGAGCCAAATAGGCGCCCACCCTGAAAGGGCAGGTCAGCCAGACCTCTTTTGGACGCGTGGTCACCCGACCAGGAACACAGCCAAAGAATTCTGCGAAGTCTGACAGCCGATATCGATATACTGGACAGCAAAGGCAGAACGTCCACAGCCGCATCAGAGGTAATAATCCCCTGGAGCAAATACTCAGCCTTCTGCGGCGCCTCCATCAGGCGACCGCCTACCAAGTCCTTCCTAAGTTCCTCCATGCACTCAAGAGAAATGCTGTGCTGCCATGGCTGCAGCCAAAGCAGGTCGCACAGCAGAGCCCGCATTCAACAGGGACTTCAAAAGTGCCTCTGTCTTTCTATCAGCGGGATCCTGGAAGGAAGGGGTCCCTTCCATAGGAATGGTTGTCGCCTTGGTAAGGCGTGCAATGGGTGGGTCCACCACAGGTGATTCCCATTTTTTCAGGAAGCTCTCCTCAAAAGGGATAACGCACGGCAAAGTGCAGTCAGTGAGGAACGCTGAGGGTTTTGCCATTCACGGTATAGGAAATGGTCAAAGAATTCATTGTAAGGATAGGCCTTGGGGGGCCTGGAAGACCCGCACACATAAACAAAGCGCGATTCGCCATCTTGGCCCAGCTGCAACTTAGTGCGAATGCCAGCGATAATAGCGGCAACCAGCACTTTTGTTTGGTCAGCAGCTGGCTCCTGGTCCCCTTCAGTTAACACACTGTCACCACCTGTCTCCTCCTCAGACAGGTCCCTGAGACCCTGGAGGCCACCTCCGGCTCAGAATCTTCCCCTGAGGATAAAGGAGGGGGAGGGGGGACGTTTCCTGGGGACCCGCGGGAGCGGCGTCCCCTTGTGGAAAAAACTCAGAACACAGCTGGCAGCTGGGTGAGAAAAGCCCCTTGGTCAGACTGTGTGGCTGCTGATGCCACCTCAGCAGGGAGATCAGCCATTGCCCAGGAATACAGGGATGTAAGGGACGCCCCGCACACAGCCACACACCCACAGGAGTTAGAGGACAGCACCCCACTACCACCAGCACCCGGAGGGAGCCCAGCTATACTTGCAGTTCCAGCTGCCTGTAGCGCAGATCGACTGAAGAGCTGCCCCTGTCAGCGCTGTTTTCTGTAAGGAGGGAGAGAAGTTGCAGCCACGTGTAGAAATGCAGAGCATGCAGTGAAAATGGCCGCCAGGAAGCACTAGAGGCCGAATCCTCCTTACAGACAGCATGCAGTACCGAAAATGGCCGCTCCGAGCGCTAGAGGGAAGGCCCCATAGACTGACAATGTCCACGGCTACGGCAAAATGGCAGCCGATCGCCGCTTGGCGACCTGGATGAGAAGGCCGAAAAAAAACCGCACGGTGGTGGGGGTGGGGAGGTGTGGCAGGGGGCAAGATGGATGACTGATCCCACCGGTGGCTACCCCGGACAAGGCGCCGTTTACCGAAAACACACAAGTTTTGCGGACGTCGGGCCCTCTTCACACCCTGTGGGGGGGGGGGGGGGGGGGGGGG
>BLSH010080323.1:1424156-1437308 GCA_018402905.1 Glandirana rugosa
GGGAGTAGGGAGATGCATTATTAGCGCGCACACACAAAAACTTAAAAAAAAAAATTGTTAATCATCCTTTAAAGAAAAATGCATCTTAAAATAAAATGTATATATCATTACACACAAGTTTTTAAAACCAGTAAACATTTACAGTATATCACATGAATTGTGTGGTCTTTGTTTAATGGTATGATCGACTACAATGAACATTAAGCAATTATAAACGCAAGGCTTTTCATTTTAATTAAAAGCCATGTTGCGCAGCAATTTTCAATCACGGGTGCAAATAGATAAACCCATTGTGACAAAAGTAATTTTACACCATAAAACATTAAAATAAATATAAAACAAGAAAGTATCACATTTTCTTATGGCAACACTAACAGATTTACATCAGGGCATATTTTTTAAAACCAGGCTGAATTCACTTTACAAGTTCTTTACTTACATTAGATTAAATTTATGTTCTTTATCAAAAACTATACCATAAGAAAAGTGACAACCAACCATCCATCCCCACCTGTGCCCTATTCTCTCCTTGTGTTTCTTTAGAGCCTTTTCAGCTATTTCCTGTGAAGCAAACTGCACGAAGGCCTCCCCCGTACTCCTCCCCTGGAAGTCCACCGGCAATGTTATCCCATTTGGCACGATTTCCAACCCTTCAACCCAAGGACAAATAACCCCAGTGGGGGGGTAAACATTAAAATTTTACAAACCCAGACATACTTATAACACCAGTACACATTCAGGGCAGGAAAACATTTTTACCAAAAACATGCAGTACCGATTCTTCTTTCTACTCATAGCTACATTACTGTCCAAATAGAGCATTTGCAAGTTAAGCTGTTTTCATTCTAAAAAAAAAAAGTCTAGTAAACCTGGGGGGGGGGGTGAATAAAAATGGGGTTTTACTAAAAAGGGGACAAACACAATTAGGGGTCCATATACAAAAAAAAAAAAAAAAAAAAAAAAAAAAATTGATCAGATATTTACATTGAGGATTAATTGTCCCCCCTTTTCGTCTATTACTATGGCTTCCATGTAGTGCCTTGTAGCTCATTTGCTGAGTAGAAAGGGGGGGGGGGGGTTGGAGAGAAATATCTGGAGGCAGGGGACCAAGGATTTCAGGAACCATGAATACTAGGCTATACTTGAATCTTAAAAAAATGACATGGTTTTTAACAGTCTGTTCACATCAACACTGCACAGCGATTTTGGAAAGGATTCCGGTACTACTTGGTGCAATTTTGGCCCCATACAAGCCTTATCCAAGTTGAATCCAAAGACCACTACATAATCGCACTGAAAGTCACAGCAATGTGAACCTAGCCTAAAGCCCTACTACCAAATATTTTCTTTAAATTTTTTCTATAGTGGGAAAGAGGAGATTTATCCATTTTCTGCTCCTTTGAAGTTCCAAAAGTAGTGTGTGTTGGGAAGAGGGAGTTTGGGGAGGAACAGTTAAAAACATGCTAACAAGTAAAAAAGGTTTTTCCATGCCTCCTTGGATAGGATTTCACATCGCTTTCTGTCCTGACCAAAAAGGGTTGGGGGGAGCCACATCAGAAACATGGAAAAACTTGTTCTAGGAGGCTCCAAACTTTCCCCATTATACATAAACAAAAAAAATTTGTAAACAGAAGCCGATATTTAACATAAGAAACTTAAATTCTTTGCAATGTCTTTCACCAGGAATAACTAATACTTTCCACCATTTAAGAAATGTGGTTTAATATACACTATATATGCAGGTGAGGAAAGCTAACAGTAGTACTGTAATGTTGGCAACAGTCCGATTGTAAAGTCACCTTTAGCCTTACCAACTACTTTATCAAAAAAAAAAAAAAAAAAATAATAATAAACACTACAAACTTAAAAGCAAGCTCCTAATTCTAATGGGCCTGGTTTAACTTTAGGACAGTTACAAGGAAAGTCTCCATTGAGCACAGAACATACCTGAAAAGAACTGCACGATTTCTTCTTTACTACAGCCAAATGGGAGGCCTCTTAAGCGAACAAAGCCATCATTTGCAGTGTCAGGGCTGTTAGGACCAGTATGCTTCAAAACCCAGTCCATTTCAACATTATTAGACTTGAAAACTGTTAAAAAAAAACAAAAAGGGGTCATTGGGGGGGGATATTCTATATGTATAAACACCCACAGATTGTCAGAACAGGAAATCAATCAGTAAGCCCGAATGCTTCAAGACAAGGGCTGACAGCTTCTGGGAAAACAGCAGCACTGAAAGCTGATGAAGTGGAGTCTTATATAGTGTCTTAAGTGACAGCTCTAACCCTTGGCTAATATCAGTCCATGACGATTTGCCCTTATTTTCACTCATTAGCTCTATATGTACTAACAGGGCAGCGGGGTGTTTATTGAAGTTTTGTATTATATTTGTTTTTTTTATGTGGTTAGTTTAGACAATTTACATCACCATATTATTTGAAGTCATGGTTCCACCCAAAAAAAAAAATTTTTTGGCATCCACTCTTAATGCTAATTAGATGTAACCTTTTGTTTTCTTACTTTCAAACCGCTTAGTAATTACATGTATTTTTTTTAACTCACAATTTCATTACTCTCGATGGACTTTTCCATTTTAGGTGAGGACATCTGAAGCCCATCTGTAGTCTCCTGGCATCTCTTCCTGAAAAGTGTACGGTGGGTAACCATGCACTCACTCCTCGGTCCGCCTTAAATCATGTAATTTCCTGTCTGGAAATAACATGATTTTACAGTACAGGGAAGCCCACTGACTCCTGGGAAATGATGAGTCACATCTCCCAGGAGGACAAGCGAAACAGGAAGTGAGGAGAAAAGCCTAGGATCTAAAAAGGGGCAGATTACAGAGACTACCTAGCAACAAGCGACTTAGGGTGAGTAATTTGTTTTCCTTCAAAATGCAAGTCTATATGGGCAAAGGACTTGAATGATGTAAATAAAAAAAAAAAAAAAAGTTTTCTGCACTACTTTGACTTCATTGCAACTTGCACAAACTTCTGTTAAATGAAGTTGCAAGACGCAATGAAAGCGACAGCACAAATCGCACTGATCTGTGGTTTTGAAATTGTGGTGGGTGCACCCCTTTAAATCCTGAGAAACTATTGCACTTTTAGGCCTCACACATGGACGCATGAGGGAAAAATAAGCAAAAACGTCGGGTCTGACGGTTTTGAAAAATCAGCGTTTTTTCCGGCGTTAATCAGCTTTTTTAAATTCCTCTGTTATTTGACCTAAAAAACGCCGGTACGGCGTTAGAGTGTTTTGCCGCGTTAGCATCAAACGCCAAAACGCTACAGCCTTGGAAAGCGCTGGTCCCGCGTTCTAAATATAGCTCACTGACGACAAACTCTACAGCTCAAAAATGTTGGAGGTTTTTATGGGCCCATTGAACATGGAGAGCTGTAAAAAACACCTGTGTGTCTGAGGGCTTAAAAGTCCTGCCTGCTGCATTTTTGGTGTGGGGAGAAAAATATATCAAACCTCCCCATTGAATTATAAACGCATCCAAAACACACCCACGGTGCTCATATTTTTTCGCCAACATTGCACAATCAAATCAAGAGACCAGAAAACATTGTTTTTAACAGCAAAAAAGTGTGAAAGCAGAACTTCATTCAAACATTGACTATCCTTATGCTGCAAATGGATAGGAAAGTATTGTTTAAAACTTTTTTTTAACATTTACATAGTTACTTGGTGCCTAGGCAAAGGTCATACATCTCAAGTGTCTCCATTTGGGGGGGGGGGGGGTCTCAGTTAGGCTGCATTCTCACCTGAGCAAATTTGGTTTCAGGCAGAAAGTCACACGATTTTGGACAGGTCAGAGGCCACCAATGTAAAAAGCAGAAAACCATCTGTAAAATTGGCCTATAAAAAGAAGCTCATGTACTTTTGAGCTTCAGAATGCTCAGATGTGAACAGGGGCCATTGAATGGGATTTGGCATGTTGGGGAGTTTGAGAGCTTAGCGCTTTTTTATATGAGCTAAAAAACATTCAGATGTGAACAGAGACTCATGAATAATCTGCGCTTAAGATGGAGGCAGTTTGAATGCTTTACAGTATTTTAAAATATAGCATGGAGACATTAATGGATGGGGGGGTGCTTTGAATATTATAAAACGTATTAAAATCACATTTTTTGGTATGTGGTGCTCAAATGCAGTGAAGTTCTGCCAATGACTGTGGGGCTATAGGTGTAAGGAGTGAATATACAGCATGAATCGCCATGTGACCCCCGTTCAGGTCTCTAGAGTCCGATCTCAGGGCCCACTCACCTTCCACATATCGATGTCCCATTGTCTCTCTGTCTTTTTTCAGGGCTACGTTGATATCGTCCTCCGTTTCAAACTCCACAAATGCTTCCCCGCTCGGCCTTCCTTCTCTGGTATAGATGAAGTGAATGCCATGTGACGCGTTTAGGATTTTTGATTCTGAAATAACGCACACACGTGAAATAAGCCAGGGCCGACACTTCGAGCGTTCAAATAAAAAAGTTTACATTTCAGTCACGGTACCTGAGAAAAACGTTTCAATTTCATCGGTGGAACAGGACCACGGCAGTCCCCGCACCTTCACCACGTACCCTTCCCCACCTTCGGACATTTTCTCTTCTCACGGATGGCCGAGACTGCGGGATACCACGTGACTACAGATCAGAACAGCGTCACAAAGACAAAATGGCGGCCGCGCCTCGCTCAGACACACCGCTAACATAACAAAGCCCGACACACACTGCACCCGGCTATTCCCGCCTCACTGCTAGGAGCGTATACACCGCTAATAATACCTCATTAGTACATACAGGAAACCCCAGTCTGGCGTGCAGCTCTACGGACTCTTCCTACACCAAAAGTTGCCAATTTACAGTCAAATAAACATTGTGAAGAGCCTACACTACGTTATAACCTTTTCAAGCAACCAATAATCAAACCCAAATGACCCCATATACTCTCACCTGCCACTTACCTACTAGCACGCACACAACTCGCCTGCTCTCTGAGGAAGAAGGTCTAAGCGTAAGTGATAATGGTAGCCTTGCACATGCGCAGTCATCTGCCCGCCCCCTACCGGTGACGCGATGTGCTTTGTTCCCTACTTGTGAGCACGACGGCTCTATAGTGGGGGCGGGGGGGCTTACACGTGGGCTCAGCGCTCAACTGAGGCCGATGCTAGATATTTGGAAACAAAGTATCAAATGACTGAAACCTCTAAGTTCGTTTAGCTGATTCCGTTTGAGACTGAAATAACGAACTGCTTTAGCTATTTTTTCTTAGACAGTGGTAAGATTAAAGCAGAACTGAGGGCTGCAATAGGTTACCACCTCATATTATTTACACATATGAAACAACAAGATGTGCAGAGCTTCCTGTGATGTCAATACGTAGGGCCTATGTACTGACTCCAGTGTTGCCAACCGCCAGTAAATTTACTGACAGTCTGTAAAAATCAGTGATTTTTAGAACTGTCTATAAATATCAGGGTCTGATAATTTGTCATGTTGTGCTGACTTTTTAATTGTAAACTGGGCAAACTACTTGATGTGGGTATTGTCAGTGTTTCCATGTTGGGTTTAAATATCAATTGTCTTAGTTTTTAATAGGAGTTCAGTTATTTTTCAGGTTGCCAGTAAAAAATGTGCTCTGCCAGTAAGATTTTCCATGATTTGCCAGTAAAAAACGCTGCCGGAGGTTGGCAACACTGACTGACTCTACTATCACCTGGGGTTGCCAGTGCCACCTCATACCTTTAAACCCAAACACATATGAATTACACAGGTTCTGAGGCTAATTTAATGCAGATAAGGCGCCAAGTGAGTATCACCGCTTCCTCGTGGAAGGAGCAGTGACATGCGATGCACGTTTTTTGGCCTTTTTTTTATTATGCTGCAGCTGTTTTTTATCCCTGATTTTACATAAATACTACACTATATGAGCATTTTTGGCCTCCCATGGGTGAGAATTTTATATAGTGCGTAATCTTATCGTGGACCTCCATTCTACCTGCACCTAGAGTTGCCACCTCATCCCTTTAAACCCGAACACAAATGAATTACACAGGTTCTGAGGCTAATTGAATGCAGATAAGGCACCAAGTGCATTTAATTACCACCTTAATCAGCCACAGAAACTGTGTAATTAATAGGTGTTCAGTTTTAAAGGGATGAGGTGGCAACCCTACCTGCACCCCGAGATGGGATGTCTCAAAGTAACCTCTTAAGACCCCTTTCACACTGGGGCCGCATTAATGGTAAAGCACTGTTTGTTTTAGCGGCACTTTACCGCTGTTTAAGCGGCGCTTTTCAGCTGCTAGCTGGGAGCTTTTAACCCCCAAGAAGATACTTCGGAAGCACTGCCTATTCATTTGAATGCTGTATACAGCTTTCCTATACCACCCCAAAGATGCTGCTTGCAGGACTTTTCCTTAGGTCCCGCAAGCGCACCGGCCCAGTGTGAAAGTACTCGAGCGGCATTGAGAGGCTGTTTCCAGGCGATATTTCTAGTGCTAAAATGCCGGAATAACTGCCTTCCATGTGAAAGAGGTCTTAGGCGTATTACCACTATTAGCCTGGGTTCACATTACTGTGGTCTCAGAGATCGCATGTGATTTGCACCCGCACCGCAGGTGCCAATAACATGTGATCTCTGAGCAATGCGAGTTCAGCCACACATTTGTATGGCTGAACTTGCATTAGATTCACACCAAAAAAGGTGCAGGAGCCTTTTTTTCTCCCACACTGGAATCGGATCGCATGGGTGTTCTCACATATGCGATCTGATTCCTGTGCAAGTTCACAGTTCGCACTGCGATCTGTGAACAAATTTGGGGGTGTCATTAACTTTTTAATGACACCCGCAGTGGACACCCACAGTGGTTCGCACATTTTGTGACAAATTGTTTCCTGACACACTGGGTGTTTAACTTCTATGCTAAATTGTTATTTTCTGGTAAGCGGATAACTTATTAGAAACTTCACTGAGAATTTGATCAAGTCACAGATACATCATAGAACTCTAACCAGTTCACAGGACTGTTATATATTGATTCACCATATCACAGGAAGTGCTGCACATCTTGTTGTTTTATATGTTTATTTGAAGGTTGCATGTTTTCCTTTATGTGCCAGCTGCTCTATAAATACACAGCACTCACTTTTTCTTTTTTGATATTATTTACACAGGTTCTGTGGCTAAGGTGGTAATTAACCACTTCAGTTCGGGAAGGATTTACCCCCTTAATGACCAGGCCATTTTTTTGCCATACAGCACTGCGTCGCTTTAACTGACAATTGCACGGTCGTGCGGTGCTGTACCCAAACAAAATTTTGTCCTTTTTTTCCCACAAATAGAGCTGGTGGTATTTGATCACCTCTGTGTTTTTTATTTTTTGCGATATAAACAAAAAAAGAGTGACAATTAAAAATACATATATATTTTTTACTTTTTGCTGTAATAAATATCCCCAAAAAATAAAAAAAAAAACAAAACTAATTTCTTCATTATGTCGACCAGAGGGAGAACGTCAACAGCAGATGGGACCACCTAGGATGCCTTACACCAAATAATGGATATCCGGATTCAAGTTTGTATCATGCAAACTGAAGAAAAGTACCAGGAGCCATACTGGATGCTTTTTCACACAATTGAGGTTTGATTGGACCTTTGTCCACTCCTTGGCTCCTGGTACTTTTCTTCATTTTGCACGATACAAATTTGAATCCGGATATCCATTATTTGGTGTATGGCGTCCTAGGTGGTCCCATCTGGTGTTAACGTTCTCCCTCTGGTCCACACTTATGAGGGGTTTTGCCGTCTCTTGGTGTACAACCATCTGTACTTACCCATCCCCTGATGAAGCCTCAAATGGCGAAACATGTTGGGAAATGTGAAGCCCTGTAATCCCTTACAAGTACATTGTAGATGTGATGTATATTGTGTATATTTTCCTCAATTTTAAGCTGTAAATGCTTTGTTTTTAACACTGTATTATTAAAAATGATTGCTTTTTATCATTTTATGTCTTAATGGTTACTAGCACTGCTATAATCCCCCTTTCCTTCTTCATATCCCCATGCTTCACGGAAATTGTATGTACAAATCTAACTTGGGAATGAGGTGCCAATACTAATATTAAGGTCCAATCACAATTCTGCTCTAAATTTCTTCATCAGTTTAGGCCAATATGTATTCTTCTACATATTCTTGGTAAAAAAAAAAAAAAAAATTGCAATAAACGATTATTGATTGGTTTGCACAAAAGTTATAGCATATACAAAATAGGGGATAGATTTATGGCATTTTTATTATTAATTTTTTTATTACTAGTAATGGCAGTTATCAGTGATTTTTAGCGAGATTGTGGCGGACAGATCGGACACTTTTAATACTCTTTTTGGGACCAGTGACATTTATACATCGATCAGCGCTAAATATAGCTACTGATTACTGTATAAATGTCACTGGCAGGGATAAGAACCAGGGGTTAACACTAAGGGGCGATCAAAGGGTTAAGTTTTCCCTAGGGAGGTGTTTCTAACTGTATGGGGAGTGGACTGACAGGGAGTAGAGAGAGATCGCTGTTCCTGATAACTAAGAACAGCTGATCTCTCTCCACTTCCCTGCCATAATGGGGATCTGTTTGTTTACACTGACAGATCCCCGTTCTGGTTCTCTATGGAGTGATCTCGGGTGGCTGGCGAACCTCGAGGCTAACGACCACGTGCATCGGCGCCGGGGGCGCACGTGCCTGCTATAGCTATTAACCTCCCTGGCAGTATGATTATGTCAGATTTTTGTGTCTCAAAGCGGTACATTTTTTCGCATAGAAATTTGGCGTTTTTATATTGTAGGCCTGCAATTCTTAGCAATGACTCGCTTAAATCTGTCCAAACAAGAGTCTAGTAGTAATCCCGGGTATGACAAAGTTTGAAACAACAAAATCATAAATTATAATATAATAAATAACTATAAATAATTATCAAACATATTAATATAATAATAATACAATTTATTCAATAATGTAATCAAAACACTGACTGTTGCTCAGTTGCAGAATTGTCGCTGTCATCTCTTTCAGTGTCTGATGACGAATTTCCCCACAAATCAGTATCACTCAATTCTGCAAATGATTCTTATTTAATATCGCTGTTTTCTAGCTGGTCAAAAACCGCTTTTGAAGTAAAGGGATGTTTTTTGGATGCCATGGTCATTCTCAAGTTTCCAGTCAAAAAGAATGGCATATATCATATAAAAGTGAATGCAGGGCACTGGACAAAGCACTAGGGACAAAGGGGATGTGAAATGATTTGATACAGAAATGTAATCTTATAGATTACAGTGTACTTTATGTGTTGTGTGTGTTTCACTTTTTGAATTTGCTGCCGGGCTCCGCCCCCATGCGATGCGGCGCTCGCAGGGAACGGAGCCCGGAACCCAGAGGCAACGGGCAAAGATTCCGCCGGAGGACACAGCGGGGGGGACATCGCTGGATCCAAGGGACAAGGTAAGTAATTTTGCCTGGATCCTGCAATACAATCCCAAGTGTGGCGTGGGGTTACCGCTTTTGGTAATGAAAATGAACCCCGGATAACCGCTAAGGAGGCTAAAGGGACTTACGCACCCCTATGGCGATTTGTGCAGCCCAGTCAACCTGCTGCAGTATAAGGCCTCATGCACACATGATGTTTTTACAGCTGCTGTTAGGGGCATTTGAAGTTTTTTTTAACTGCCTCTAAAAGCACCTCCATGTTAGCCTATGTGTCCATGCACACAAACTGTCAGAGGCGTTTGGAGCCATAAGCTTTTAAGGGCAGTAGAAAAAAATGACAGCCTGTGTTCCAGCAGCTGTAAAGGCGAAAAGCGCGGATAAAAATGTCAGCCGCGTTTAGCCGCATTTGCCGCTTAGAGGCATTTTTACATTATATAGTGTGTTTTTAATGTAAAAATGTCAAAAAATACGAACACAGCTTGACGCTAATGACAAACCACGCGTTTTTAGTGCTGCTGTAGTGCTGGCATTTTTAATGTCCTGTGTGCATGAGGCCTTACTGTGGTGGCTGGTCAGCAAGTAGTTAAACTCACTTAGTGCCTTATCTGCATTAAATTAGCCTCAATACCTGTGTAGGCCTCATGCACACAAGACGTTTCTGGATGTTTTTACAGCTGCTGGTTTTGGCTTCAGATGTTTTTTCTATAGTCAATAAAGTCCCCAGCATGTTATCCTATGTATCCATGCACACATAGGCTGTTATCAACTGTTTTTGACTGTAAAAAAAACAAAACTAGTGGGTTCTGAAAGGCGTTTTTCAGCTGTAAAAATGTTCTAACGTCAAAAAACACAGATGAACACAGATAAACGGCTCACCATAGTTTTTTGACATTTTTGATCCCTTTAAGTTTGTAAGCCTGAGTTCTGTTTCAGGGTATCATTCATCGAACAGTAGCCTGGGTTCACACTGGTGCATGATGAACACCGAATGTGAAAAATGCACCGTATTCACATGCAATGTCTGAACCATACATTTTGTATGGCTCAAATCACATAATGCTCGCACCAAAATGTTGTTGCTCCCTTTTTTCGCCGCACCAAAATCTAATCGCATGTGTGTGAACACCCATGCGGTGAGATTCTGGTGCATGATGAACACAGCATGTGACTTTCAACCAAAAACCCACCGCATTCCTGTGCACATGTTATCTTATGTGCAAAGATCATTGTGTCTTTGATGGGACACATCCCACAGTTCATTGTGGACTTGTACTGCTGCAATCAAATCAGTTTGTGTAACATCACTTGCCATGAGGCCACTAAACAATACACAAAGGTTGTGCAGAGATGCATTGTGGGAAAGTGGGAGTTACTAATAGCAGAGAGGTGGTTTCTGGCTAAAAAAAGCTAATGCTAGAAAACTCACTACAAAGCTACTGGCGTCTTTATAACGTTTTTAGTGTGTCCAGTATGCATGAGGTCTAATGTGTTCAGTTTTAAAGGGGTGAGATGGCAACCCTGCGATTGCTTTGTCCGACTTAGGTGAACTACTAACTTTCTTATGATAGGATTGCTGAAGCTTCCCACCCTGGTAGCTAGTTATTGATCTATGACATGTATGCTACCACGGAGGCACCAGGAAAACAAAAAAATTATATCATACTTAGCGTCATTTTTCTTCTGGTGCCTATCCATGGCAGCATACCGAATCCACCCAGTTCATTCCTTTAGCAATCCTATCATAAGAAAGTGAGTCCTTCACCTAAGTCAGACAAAGCAATTCCACTATGAGTTAGGCAAACTAACGCTATCACACGTATGCTACCATGGATAGGCACCAGGAAAAGACAATTAAGGTAAGTATGATACAATTTTCTGAGTTTTTTTTTTTCATTTTGAATAGAGTAATGCTTAGTACACACAATCAGAAAATCAGAGGAAAAATACAGCTTTCAAAGTGATCGTACACTTTAAGACCGAGCCTGTTTTTTGGGTTCGGTGTTCACGAGTTAAAGACAGATTTTTTTGTTATAAAATGAATTAGAACCCCCAAACATTATATATATTTTTTTTTTAACACCCTAGAGCAGGGGTGTCAAACTGGCGGCCCTCCAGCTGTTGTGGAACTACAAATCCCATGGGGCTTTGCAAGGCTGACAGTTACAAGTATGACTCCCACAGGCAGAGGCATGATGGGACTTGTAGTTCTGCAACAGCTGGAGGGCCGCCAGTTTGACACCCCTGCCCTAGAGAATAAAATGGCAGCCATTGCAAAACTTTATGCCACACCGTATTTGCGCAGCGGTCTTACAAGCGCTTTTTTTTTAAAAAAGAAAAATCAGTTTTATGAGTTAAAAAATAAGACATCAGTAAAGTTAGGCCAATTTTTTTCCATATTGTGAAAGATAATGTTACGCTGAGTAAAATGATACCCAACATGTCATGCTTCAAATTGGCGACAAACTTTGGAACATAAAAATCTCCATTGGCGACGTTTAAAAAATTCTACAGGCTAGCATTATTGAGTTACAGAGGAGGTCTAGTGCTAGAATTATTGCTCTCGTTCAAAAGATCACGGCGATACATTACGTGTGGCTTGAACACCGTTTTCATATGTGGGCGGGACTTAGGTATGCGTTCGCTTCTGCGTGCGAGCTCGCGGGGACAGGGTGCTTTAAAAAAAAAAAAAAAAAAATTATTTATTTAACTTTTTCATTTTTATTTTTACATGATTTAAAAAAAAAAAAAAGATCACTTTTAGTCCTATTACAAGAAATGTAAACATTCTTTGTAATAGAAAAAAGCATGCCAGGACCTCCTAAATATGAGATCTGGGGTCAAAAAGACCTCACATCTCATATTTACACTAAAATGCAAAAAAAAAAAAACATTTTTGAAAAAAATGACAGCCCAAAAAAAAAAAAAAATGGGCCCTTTAAGACAGTTGGGTGGAAGCGACGTGTGACGTCGCTTCCGCCCTGCCATGTTTTGGAGCCAGCCGCTCACTCGGCTCACGGAAACTGGGGACGGACGGACGCGATCATCTCCGGCGCTGCCGGCGGGTCCGGTAAGCTGCGGGGATGACTGGAAAGCGGCGGGAGGGGGGGCACCTCTCCCGCCGCTGATAAAAGTGATCTCGCGGCGAATCCGCCGCTGAGACCACTTTTATCTTGTGCAGAATCGCCTGCACTAAAAGAAGATACTGGGGTTATGGTAGCTATCTGCTACCATAACAACGGTATTCCACTTCAAAGTGACCGCCGTCATATGACGGCGTTGGTCTGGAAGTGGTTAAAACGTTTGTTAACCCAAAAAAAAATGCTGTTCCTGTCCCTTTAATGTGCAATTAGAAGCATGGTGTTTTTATCCCTCTGTATCTCCTACAATATCTGTTTGATAATGCCAGGTCCTGACTTCTCCCCTGAGTGCTGACTTCCATTATCATATTAGATGATCCTGAGAGACCGTGGTCTGTGCAGTCTATGTCACTAGCAGTTCTCCTATTCTCCTGTGCCTGTCTTCAGCTCCCCCCTCCTCCCCCTCCTTCTTCCTGTTAACACGTAGTCTCTCCTCTCTGTTCTGCTCTCATAATTAATTTTAAAAACCCATATCCCCTTGTATTAGAACAAGAAGTTCCCCTGCGTCCGTGTTATATCATGAATATGCTCAT
>BLSH010080323.1:1487189-1504252 GCA_018402905.1 Glandirana rugosa
TCATGTCTCCCCCGGTAACGGAGGAGATACCTTTGTGAGGTATTACACTAAATATCTTTGGCACGGGGCCTATCTGGTCCATGCCGGTATTATGTGTACAGGGAGAGAGAAAAAGCCTATTAATTTTGATTTAAACGAGCCCTCCGGACCCTACGGAGTGGTTTATACGGGGACACCACATTGCCATGGGAATTTCTCAACCTTAGATATGGTCTGGGACACTCCACCAGAAGATACCCTTAATTTATGAACACAGTAGAGAAACTATGCGTCCCGAAGTTTGGGAAAGTCGTTGAGGTCGTCCTCAAACTGGAGGGTTTAAGAATATAAAAGATAATAATAGAATTTGGGAGGTCAAACTCCTGCTGGAGTTGCTGAAAGGGTTTGAAGCCCTGCGTATCAAAGAGATGACACAAGTATTTAATTCCCATAGAAGACCACCTCACAGGGTCTGGTATAGATTCCAACTCTTTAAGGGTACCGTTACACCACAGGGGCATATTTGGTGAGGCATCCCAGGCCTCCCGAGCAAATTTAGTTTTAATTATCCGAAAAAGAGAGAGGGACATGTGTATTATGGCCGTACCTGGTCTATCCGGGGCACGGTTTCTATAAATCACATTATGGAGTGTTTCCATAGAGGAGGCAATGGCCCCCTCTGTACTAGTACATGCATTGGTATCGTTTGGGTGTAGCCAGTCATGTATAAATACTAGCTGTGAGGCCAAATAATACAGATAGAAATTGGGGAAGGCCAGACCAGCCAGGTGAGAAGGAAGATGGAGTGTCTCGAGAGCTAATCTAGGTGACCCACCCCACCATAGGAAAGTAGTGCAGATGGAGTCAATGCGCTTAAAAATGGATTTTGGAACCCTGCATGGAGCATTGGCCAGGGCATAAAGTAGCTTGGGGAGATAGATCATTTTAATGATATTAGCCCTGCCCATGAGATCCAAAGGGAGATCCATCCACTTCTTGGTGTGTTCCTGCAGCTCTTTCAATAAAGGGTATATGTTATTCTCGATATACCTAGAAAGCGGCAATTGCACTATCACGCCCAGATATCTAAATTAGGTAACAACCTGCAATTGGGATCCTGCATAGATCAGTGGTATAGCCGCCTGGTCCAGGGGGAAAAGGGTAGACTTTTCCCAATTCACCCTGAAACCCGAGTAATCCCCGAAAGTATTTATAAGAGATAATAGATGTTTGAGGGAGTTCTGTGGATCAGCCAGATACACCAGAGTGTCATCAGCATATAGTGATATGCGTTCTTCAATAGTGCCAACTGGGAGACCTTTAATTTGGGAAGTGTCACGAATTTGTATGGCTAGGGGCTCCATGGCCAGGGCAAACAGGAGGGGGGACAGAGGACACCCCTGCCTGGTGCCTCTAGTAATCGGAAACGCCTCTGTCACCTTGGAGTTAACCCTGATATGAGCCATTGGGGAACAGTATAGAAGTCTGATCCAGGCTATCATGCGTGGACCGATTCCATAGTGTTCTAAAACTTTAAATAGGTATGGCCATTCTACACTATCAAATGCCTTTTTAGTGTCAAGTGACACAATTACCCTAGTGGGCTCACAATCATGAGGGTATTGTAGGTTATGAAACAGCCTACGAATATTCATCCTAGTGGATCTCCCTGGTATAAAACCCCCCTGATCACAGCCCACCAGTTTTCCAATAATTAAGTTAAGGCGATTGGCTAGTACTTTAGCAAGAATTTTGACATCCACATTTATAAGAGATATGGGGCGGTACGAGTCACAAAGTAAAGGGTCTTTTCTGGGCTTCAATAATAATATAATTAGAGCCTTTCTCATGGATGGTGGGAGAATGTTTTCCTTCAAGGCTGCGTTATAAGTATTAAGAAGGAGAGGACTAAGTAGCGAGGCAAACTTCTTATACCACTCGGCTGGGAAGCCATCCAGGCCTGGGGATTTATGATTTGGGAGTTGGGAAATCGCCCTTGTAATTTCCTCTACTGTGATGGGGGCTTCCAGATCCTCCGAATCTTGAGCCGTTAATTGAGGGAGTGAGATTTGTGTAAGGTAATCAGTCAGACTTTCATCTGAATATTGGGCCCCCGTAGTATAGAGATCTTTGTAAAAGGACAGGAACGCCCCCACAATATCTTGTGGGACGTCACTAATCCCCCCCCGTGGAGTAAGAATTCGAGGGATAGAGACAGGGATATGGTCAGGCCTAACTAGGTAGGCCAAGAGTCTTCCAGCCTTGTTACCATGTTCAAAAATTTTTTGCGTCACATGTAACATGCGTTTTTTAGTTAAGTCTAGCAACTTAAGTTCATATTCTCAGCGTTTAGTGAGCCACAGGTCTCGTCTAGAGGAATCTGGTTGCGCTACATAATCTGCCTCGGCCACTACCATTGCTTCTTCCAACTCCCTGGTACTCTGAATTGCGTTTTTACGCAAGACACCCGTCATAGACATAAAGGCACCCCTTAGTACAGCCTTAGATGCCTCCCAAACAGTGGAGGGATCAGTAGACCCTCGATTGAGCCTCCAATAGTCCACTATGTCCCTCCCGCATGATCTCTGTACTATCTCGTCCTCCAGCCATTGTGGTCCCATGCGCCACATTCCAGGCCCTTGTACGGGTAGGAGGAGGAGATCCACCGCCAGAGGTGCGTGGTCAGACACCCCCCTGGGCAGATAGGATGCTGATGATACCAACGGGAGAGCATCTGGCGTGGCAAAAGCCAAATCAATACGAGACATAGTGGAAAATGAATCAGAGTGACATGAATATTGGAGATCAGTGGGGTGTTTCCACCTCCACAGCTCAGTAAGATTATAGACTCCAGCCCAGTTCACAAAAGAGGGACAGGATTTACCACTACCTCCCAAGCGGTCCAATAGGGGGTCTAATACAGCATTAAAGTCACCCATGTACAATATTGGTCCAGGGGTCCGTTCCACAAGGATAAGCGATAATTTAGAGAGCAGATCTGGGTTAAATGGAGGAGGTACATAAATATTGACCAACGTTAACGTCTTTCTAGCTATTTGTATAGTGAGTATAATGTACCGGCCATCCGGATCCGTTTTTACGGATAGAATGTCAGCAGGTAATGATTTGGCTAACAGAATAGAGACCCCCCTGGAGTAAGTGGTGTGAGTGGCATGATACGAGCGAGCCACCCATGCTCTTTTAAATGAGAGTAGTCTTTCCTTAACTAGATGTGTCTCTTGCAGACAAACAATGTGTGGTTTATAGCGTTTAAGGAATGAGAAGACTAAGGACCGCTTGTGAGGAGAGCCCGCCCCCCTTATATTCCACGAGATAACCCTCAATGGATAAACCATCTACAACATGCAATACATATTCTATAACATATAGGATACACATATATTGGGCAATTTGAGGCTCAAACCCACTCAAAAAATATAAAGCTACCCATGAACCGTCTGAAAACTCCAGATATCTTGTATGTGCAGAGATAAGAAAAAATAATAATCTAACAAACATCCCAGTGGACCGGAACAGGTCCAAGGTATAACCCCACCCTCCTCCACCCTTCCCACCCAGCTCAACCATCCCCAACTTAGCGAGCTTGGATCCCAAAACATCGAAAAGTTCAACAAAAAAAACAAACAAACCCAGAAAAAAGATTTCTTCAAACAGTTCCCATGGCTCTGCCATTAGTGGGATGGGGTTAGTGGTGCAGGTGCCGGCTCCTTGGAAACATAACCAGTGCATCTGGAGGAGAAGTAAAGGAATATGGGGAGGTGGGGTGGACAACAATCCGTGCGCTTCTCCCAAAACTGCCCCCTGTTCATCAAGGGGCCAATAAAGGCACAGATGTTCTCAGATTTGCCCCAGGCTAATACTATGTGTATACCAAGCCAGACAAGGGGGCATAGATATTAGTATACGTGTGATTGTCCTGATTTTTGTAAAGGTTTATCTAGACGCCCACAGAGCACAGGGCACCACCACAAGTGTCAAGATAAGAAAAGATCAGAAAAATGCTGAAATATGCATCCCGTCAGCACATCTCCAACAGGAGTTACAATTCCATTGGTAATGTGAGGCGTCAATTAAGGCCTCAACTGGAAGAAATAAGTGTGAAGGACTCCTTTATAGTCACAGCTGAGGTCCAGGAGATTACAGCACCGTTGCTTAGCTTATCACCCGTTCCAAGGGAAAGGATAGCAGTCTTACCTCTGAGATTGACCCGTGCGGCCCCTTCCACGTTGCGGGCCGAACCGGTCCTCAAGCCAGACCATAGCTTCCGCAGGGGTACTGTAAAAGTGAGCTTTACCTTCATAAGTGACCCTCAGCTTGGCAGGGAAGAGCATAGCGTATTGCAATCCCTCTTGTCGTAGGCGATTCTTTACCACGGAGAAGGATACCCGTTGACGCTGTACATCTGCTGAGAAATCAGGATATATGGAGATGATGTTTCCATTATACTTGAGTGGGCCCTTCTCTCTGGCCATGCGCAGAATCCTCACTTTATCCTGGAAATTAAGGATTCGTGCAATCAGAGATCGCGGCGGTTTCCCAGGGTTCGGTGCACGGGGAGGAGTACGATGTGCTCTCTCTATGAGGAAAGCATGGGACAGATTTTCAGCTCCTAGTACGTCTCGTAGCCATGAGTGTAGAAATCGCTCAGGTCGGGAGCCCTCAGAGCGCTCTGGGAACCCTACGAAGCGGAGGTTGTTCCTCCTAGAGCGATTCTCCAGGTCGTCGAGTTTGGCACGGAGGGCCGCCACCTCCGCTGTATGTGTCTGCACTTCAGCTGAGAGTGGTTGAACTGTATCTTCCAGGGTACTTATGCGGTCTTCCGCCACTCCAGTTCTTTCCCTCAGCGTCTGTACATCTTGTTTCAGTAAAGAATTGTCAATTCGGATAGTCTCAATTTGTAGCGACAGAGATGACTTGCAGTCCTGAATCGCCAACATAATCTCGGCCAGAGTGGGTTCCGCAATGGGTGGCCCAGAAGCATTACTATCAACAGGGCTGTAGGGGGTATCCAACCCTGAGCTCAGTACACCTTGCGGTTCAAAGATAGCCGGCCCAGATGCAATCAGCGCCTGAGATGTCTGTGCAGGAGAAGTTGCACGTGGCGGGAGTTGCGGTATAAGCTCGGGGCCCATTGTGATATCTTCTCCTTCTTGCCGCCTGAATCTAGCTAATTGGTCTGCCGCTGAAGCAGTCGCAGGGGGACCATATTTGACCATCATTCCGCCGTCACAATAATTGATACACCTTCCACCACTAGATACCAGATATATAGAGTATGTTTGTTAACAGCAAAGGGGCAGAGATTAGCCGGGTGTGCTGCTTATCACTTTATAAGTGCTCAGGCCTTCACTTTACACACCCCCACTATCCAAATGAGCCCTTTAAGGATGAGATGACAGATGAGATGATATGTTATAGCAGGAATGGTAGGCCCAGATGACAAGATGGTGGCAGCTCACAGCACTGTACAAAGCCTTTGCGCCCTTCCCGACCCAGTACTCACAGATATTCATCAGTGTGACCTCAGGAAGCCTGTGATGATGGTCTACTGTGCCGATGGGTGCCGATGGAGCTGTGGATGACCGTTCTCTGTATGGGCAGCGATGCTCCGTGGACTAGGCCGCAAGCCGGGGCCTCGATTTACGGAGCCGGCCGGCCGGAGCAATATACCCCGCGATAATCCCCCAGGGCCCGGCAGGTCAGTCCTTAAGTGTTCCCAGCCTCCCTGAATGCTCAAGGTGAGAGGATGGCAAAGGATGAAGTAGGATTACTAGTAGGGTGAGCGGAGCTCTTCACCCAGACGTCCGCCGCCTTTCACATCAAGACACGCCCCCTCGACATCGCTGTATTCCATGTCACTTCTCATCCGCAGACGGTAGTCACCACGGAGGAAGGAAAGCCTGTGAGGCCTCTCTTTCTGCTATACCGACCCTGGGCTGGCCTGATGGCTTGTCCGTGCCTGCTGCAGAATGCTAAAAGATTTCAGCACCCCTGGTGGAGTAATCTCCTGCCTGACAGTTACAGTAAAGTCCCAGCAGAGCAAAAGTGTGTTGAAGCAAATAACTACTGAATGCTAGCGCTCATTCTTGCTCCCACTGACATTAATGAGTTTTGGTTAATTACTGACACCAACAATATGGAGCTTTTTTATTTGACTGACATCTATGATCGGGCTTATACTTTTACTCTAACATGAACCATTTTTAGCTAATTTTGCTCACTTTCACATCACCAATTTGCAGCTTTCCTACATTTCTTTACTGTAGATGTTCCTTTCACTCTCAGGTATTATTCTCAATTTTCCTATTTCTCTGCTAAATCCAAGCCTCAGTCTACACAGAGAGGCCAGCCTTGACCACAAAGTGTTTAAAGCCTGGTTCACGCCTATGCAGGTTGCAGTTGCTGTATATTCCAGGTGCATTTTGCATTTTTTAATACACGTTTTTGATCCATTGATGTCTATGGAACCAAAAACACAACCTGCTTGTCCCTGGCTCTTTCCATAAAATGCAAAGATGTGAACATGACCCATAGGAAACCATGTTAAATGGACGGTAATGTGCTTCTGCAAAACTGAAAATGCATCAAAAATGCATAGGTGTGAACCAAGCCTTAAAGTGGTTGTCAACTCGTGACAACCACTTTAACCTACAGATAAGCCTATGACAAGGCTTACCTGTAGGTGCCCTGCATATCTCCTAAACCTGTACAGTTCAGGAGATATGCATTGTATTTGCTTTGCCGACGTCATGTCGACACATGCGCAGTGAAGAAAAGGCCTCCGTGCCGTTCCTCTACTGCGATCGTGCCGTGACTGGCGGCTCCCGCACGCGACTACGGCCAGTCACAGCGCCAGAGTCGCGGCCCCGGAAGGAAGAGGGGCTGAAGATGGATGCCGCCAGCACAGGGGACATCGCAGGCTTCGTTTGCAGGTAAGTGGCACATAATGGGCTCTTTAAGGACAAGATCATTACTTGTTAAAAAAAAAAAACAATAAAAGGATAAGTGCACCTTTTCGGACAGAATTTTAGTTTTCATAATAAATAGAAGCATTTTCCAATGGAATTTCTGGCCCAGACATCCCAATGTCCTTTTCTCTCACTTACTTTATCCACAGGAGGTTTCAAATCTTGTCAGTTTATTTGAAATTTTAAAAGGATTTTCAGATTCCATCACTTCCTCAGCTTTCACTTCCTGTTCATCCTGGTCATCTCCCAGAAGCTGTCACTTCCTTGTTGCATCACAGAAGAGGGTGTGATAGGGTGGGTTTACCATTCTGGACCACACCTCCCTCATTACAAAACTGATTTAGAAAGAGGCTCGCTGCTCCAAGTGAGGGGAATGTGCCTGATGGAACCTCCTAAACGGGTGCCAGCCTGGTCTGCCTCTGTCAGTAACATGAAGATGAGAAGAAATGGCTGCACATCGGGTGGTTTCAAATGCTGTGTTTCACACAGTACAGTTGTGCTTAATTATTTGCCGACCACCCGCTGCAGATGTACTGTGGCAAGGTGGCTCAGTTGCGCAAATCTCTGTACCAGTAGCCAATGTTGATGTCTGCCGGCTGCCCACGATCGTTCCCCCGTAAAGTAAACAAGGCAGATCCCCACTCTGTCAGGGGATGACACTGAGATCTGTCTTCCTGTTAAACAGGAAGATGGATCTGTGTCTTTCCCCAGTCACACAGTCCCCCATACAGTTAGAAAACACAAACAGGGAACACATTTAACCCCTTGATCGCCCCTGATGTTAACCCCTTCCCTGCCAGTGTCATTAGTACAATGTCAGTGCATATTTTTAGCACTGATCACTGTATTAATGTCACTGGTTCCCTAAAAATGTCAGTTAGATGTCCGATCTGTCCACCGCAATGTCGCAGTCTTCATGCACACAGGACTTTAAAAAAAACATCCAAAAAACATCAGTAGCTTATCAGTGATTTTTTTCAGCTTTTACCAGCCTTAAATTTGGATTTTTTTTTGTTTATTTGCATTTTTTTGTTTTGTTTTTTTATTCCAATTGATCTAAAACATCCAAAAACTTTGGGGATCGAAGTTTTTGAGCGTTTTTTTTTTGCGTTCTTGGGCATTTGAACGTTTTTACAGCTGAAAAACGTCTTTTAGAACCCTCTGGTCTTGGTTTTTTTTTTACAGCTCAAAAACGTCACTGCTAAAAACAGTTAATAACAGCCTATATGTGCATGAACACATAGGATAACATGATCCAACACACATATGGATTGATAGCCTCCATCCCTGGGTATTGTTTGAATAGCAAGGAAAGTTGTTTAGTGGGACTTTAAATGAGGCTAAAATAATGTGTCTTGCGGGTGTATGCTGGATGCCACAAGGGCCTGCAAGGGTGTGAATGGATAAAACATGAATGTATGTGGTTTGGTGCAAAAAAAAAAAAAGTTTTTTTTTTTTTAAATGAAATTGTGTTTAAAATCGTGCCTGGTGCAAATGAATGAAATGGACTGATGTCAAACTAAATATCCAGAGAAAAAGCTCTTGGATGTGGAGAGTGTGGTGAAAAAGTGAAGTTGTTAGGAAAAGGAACCATTTCTGGCTAAATTCTGTCGTTTCCGCGGTGGTGCGCACATTTGCGCGCGTGCGCGCGCTCCCGTGCGCGTTCGCGCGCTCCCGTCGGAAACAGCGCCAAATGGGCCTATTTAAGCCTGGAGACTTCTGAGAACAAGTGCTGCTCGCTCTACAGCGTTCCCGACCTGTAAGCCTCGGCTCTGGATACCTGTTCCCGTGTTGTTCTGCCTCCTGTTGACCCGGCTTGTCCTGACCTGCTGTCTGCTACCTGCACCGACCCCGGCTACCCACGACCATCCGATTGTCTGCTCCCTTGTACCTCTGCTGCCCGCCCGTTAACGAACCTTGCTTGGACTTTGACTACTCTTTTGCCTGATCCTTTGTACCTTCCTGCCTGCCTGTTGCCGACCCGGCCTGAACGACCATCCTTCTACCTGCACGTCTCCTGGAGCATCGCTACGTCATCGGTGACCCTCCAGCCCTCGTGCCATCCCGCACTCTTGGGCCTCTGTCTCCACTACCAGGGGTCCTTGAATCGGGTGCGCAAGAGCGGTTGTTCCCTGCACAAGACAGACTCCACCGTCAGGTACGTGACAGAAGTAGGATAAAAAACAAACAAAAAACAAAATGAAAAAACTAACCAAAAACAGTGATTGGACAATGATATGGTAGATGCACTAAACCGGGAGGCAGGGCTGGCTCTACCACTAGGCAGAGTAGGCGACCGCCTAGGGCGCACTGCCACCTAGGGGCACCTGGCCACTCTTGATCTGTCACTGGCTGCTCTGCATTGATTCATGTAAAAACTGACACTGTCTGACTGAGATAAGAAGATTATATTATCACATGCCATTTGCAAATGTATAGAGAAATAGTGACTGATCTGCCAAATATCCCCCTCCGCCCTCACCCCCCGTGAAGCTGTATATGATGGGAACAGGTGAGGCTGTATTGAATGACGCTGGTGAAGCTGTATTTGATGGGTGCTGGTGAGGCTGCAATTCATTGGTGCTGATCAGGCTGGGTAGGGAAAAGCAGGTGGAGTCAGGGGTGGAGCCAAGGGGCGGCAAAAATGGAAAATTGTATCAAACACTTACCGTAATTTTCCTTTCCTGATGCCAATACATGGCAGCATACATATGATATAGCTCCGCCCCTATATCCACCCACAGGACCTGTTTAAATCTATAAAAGTCTGACTGAGAGCTACCTCCCCCATTCTCCGTATAAAGCACAAAGATCAGAGGGAGGGTGCGTATGCTGCCATGTATTGGTGTCAGGAAAGGGAAATTACGGTAAGTATTTGATACAATTTTCCATTTTCCTGACACCAACATGGCAGCATACATATGATAAATAATGAGCTTTGAGAGGGAGGGATTAATGCTGCAAACATAAATTTTATTTGACAGTTGACACAGAAGCCTGAATAGTCTTCCTCCCAAACTCTACTGTCATGAGGGCTGCTGGGTCCACCCTGTAATGATTTAGGAAAGTATGGTGCGAGGACCAGCTAGCCACTTTGCAAACAGTCTCTAGAGACACTCCTGCCCGCGCCGCCCAAGAAGAAGCCATTGCCCTGGTGGAGTGAGCTCTAACCGCCTCCGGAGGCTCCTTCCCGGCCGCTTTATATGCCCGCTGGATCGTCTTTACAATCTATGATGAAATGGTTCTGGTCGATGCCTCCTTCCCCCTAAGGTTCCCAGTGGGAATGACAAAAAGTCTATCCAATTTCCTGAAAGCGGAAGTAGCCTGCAGATGGGCCCCTAGAACTCTAGGGATATCCAACTCCTGAAGATCGGTCTCTGACTCTGCTGGAAAGGCTGGGAGCACCCATTCATTGGAAAGATTAAACCTTGATGCTACCTTGGGTACAAAGTGGTCCAATGGCCTCAGTACCACTCTGTCTGGGAAGAATGAGGTATAAGGCTCTGATGCTCCTAGAGCTTGGAGTTCTGACACCCGCCCGCCCGAAGTTATGGCGACCAAGAAAGCTGCTTTTAGGGTGATGTCCCATATTGTACAGTCCTTCGTTGGGCCACAAGGAGGGTTTGCCAGAAAGTTGAGGACCACTGACAGTTCCCACTGAGGGAACCTCTTCCCCCTGGGGGGTCGTAACCTCAGTACTGCCCTCATGAAGCGCTATAAAGTGGGTTTGTTGCCCATTTCATCTGGGTAAAGGCAGAGATGGCTGAGATCTGTACTTTGAGGGAACTCAGGCTGAGTCCTAATTCCAAACCTGACTGCAGAAAGAAGAGAATCTGAGATACTTCTGGGTCTTTAGGATTAAACATATGACCCGCTGCAAAGCATGTGAATCGTTGCCATATTCTTGAGTATATGGCATTGGTTGACCCCTTCCTGGAACTCTGTAAAGTTCTGATCCCCTCCGAGGAACAGCCTAGCTCTTGCAACCTCTGCCTTTCAATTTCCAAGCCGCCAAGGCTAGACGTGATGGTTGTGGATGCAGGGTCTCTCTCTGCGACAGGAGTTGAGGAGTTACTGGAAGGGTGATGGGAGGACACACACTGAGATCCATCGCCAGTGAAAACCATGACCTGCGGGGCCAATAGGGAAGTATCGCAATCACTGTTAGATCTTCTACCAATAATCTCCTCAGGAACGTCAGAATTAATGACAATGGAGGGAATACATAAGCCAACTGCGCCCTCCAAAGGTAGGTCAGAGCATATGTTCCCTCGGCTGCTGGATGAGGGTAGCGCGAGAGGAATCGATCCACTCTGTGATTGTCTGGAGAGGCAAAGAGATCCAGCTGTGGATATCCCCAATTGTGGCTGATCTGGCTGAATACTTCGGGGTGTAAGGCCCATTCGTTGGGGTCCTGGAACTGCCTGGACAGACGGTCTGCCTCCCAATTCTGGTGGCCTGGGAGATATATGGCCCTCAAATCTGGCATATATTGCTGTGCAAAAGACATGATTGGCTCCACCTCTGTCAAGAGGGATTGACTGTGTGTGCCCCCCTGCCGTTGTATATAGGATACTGCTGCCATGTTGTCCAGATGGAGCAGTACTGGGTGACCCCGTATGACAGGGAATAGGGTGGCTAGCGCCATGAACGCTGCTCGGAGCTCCAAGATGTTGGAGGCTAGGCCTTGAGCGGGAAATTCCCACCTGCCCTGAATCCTGTGATGTTCGCAGGTAGCACCCCACCCTGCTGCACTGGCATCTGTGGTAAAAGTGGTCCAATGTTGTGGACCTAATGGCCGATGTTGTGTCAGTGTCTCCTGTCGTGTCCATCACCAGAGACTCTGGCGCATTCTGCTGGAGATTTTGATTGGCTGGGCTAGGCGTGCTCTCTTCCATTGTTTCAGGAAACCCAGCTGAAAGATCCTGAGTCTCCAATGAGCCCAGGGAGTCATGGGAATACATGAGGCCATTGTTTTCAACAGGCTCATGCACTGAGATGCTGACATTACTGGAGTCGCTAATGCCTGCTGGACTTTCTCCCTGATTTTGGGGAGCTTCTGGAGAGGCAGAGAGATTGTAGCTGCCTGAGTATTGAACTGGGCCCCCAGGTAGACCATGTCCTGCGTTGGCTCCAGCTGACTCTTTTGAAAGTTGACTATCCAGCCAAACCCCTGAAGGGTGGATACCAGGAGTTCTTTCTGTGCCTGCAGCAGACTGTGGTCTTGGGCTAGGAGGATGATGTAATCCAAGTAATGATGGACCCTGAGCCCCTTCTCTCTTAGAGGTGCAAGGATCGCAATCAGGACTTTGGTGAATGTCCGAGGGGAGGTGGAAAGGCCAAAGGGCAGACAGACAACTGGTAATGCTCGTCTCCTAAGGCGAACCTGAGGAACTGATGATAATCCGGATGACATGCAGATAGGTGTCCTGTAAGTCCACCGAAATCATCCAGTCTCCTGGTTGAATTACTTGAATGATGGTTTGGAGAGACTCCATCTTGAATCTCTCCAATTTGATGAATCGGTTCAGCCTTTTGAGATCTATTACTGGCCTGAAACCTCCTGTTTTCTTCCTGACCAGGAAGAGAGACGAGTAAAAGCCTGTACATTTTTGCCAATCCGGTACTGGAACTATTGCCCCCTGGAGTAGCAGTATGTTGATGTTCTCTCTGAGGGCAGCCAGCTTCAGGGGAGACTGTGCCATCTTGGTGGGAGTGAAGGAACACTCCGGGGGCCGCTGATTGAACTGCCAAAAGTGGCCCTGTGTCACTGTGGCCCGTACCCACTGATCCTTGCAGTGGGTTTCCCAGACCAAACTTGAGTAGCCTGGCCCCCACCGTGCCCTCCTGGGGCCTGATATCAAAAGGGCTTCTGGACACCTGAAGGAGCTGCGGGGGACTTAGTCTTCTGCGATTTAAGGAAGGTTGATTGCGTGCCCCATCCAGGTTCTTCTCGAGTCCCTAGATGGGCGAAAACCGCCGAAATCCCGATACCTGTTTGGTGCTCCTAGAGATGGCCGGCCCCTCTGTCGCCTGGACCTGCGATCTTGCGGCAGAAGACCTGACTTTCCTCCTGTGACTCTGGAGATTGCAGTTTCCAACTTCTGCCCAAAAAGTGCCTTACCATCGAAGGGCATCCTGCAGCAATTCTGCTTCGAGGAGGGATCAGCCACCCAGGGTTTTAGCCACAAGGCCCTTTTTGCTGTGACTGTGCTGAGCATGGCTCTGGAAGACCATCGGATGACATCTATAGCTGCCTCACGCACAAAGTCTGCTGACAGTTTTATTTCATCCAGAGCCCTTATGACCTGCTCTTTAGGCAGCTTATTTTTAATCGCGGACTCTAGATTCTGCACCCATATCCTCATGGCGCTTGCCACGGACGTCAGAGCTATGGCTGGCTTACAGGCCCCGCCCTCTGCGAGATAGGTCTTTTTTAGATCCGTATCAATGCGCCTGTCCAGGACGTCCTGAAAGGAGGAGGAGTCTTCCTTTGGAAGGGTAACATTTCTGGCCAGCCAGGTTACTGCTGCATCCACAGTCGGTGGATTGGACAGAGAAGCTGCGTCCTCCTCTTTGAGTGGGTACATCTTCTGCAACCTATTGGTGGACGAGGCCTTTCTTTCCCCCTTCTCCCATGCCTCCTGGAACAGACCCTTTATCTCTGACATAAGAGGAAAGGTCAAAACCTGCTTCTTTAGATGGGGATAGTAGGTCTTTTCCTTCTTTGCGGGTGGTTCCGGGTCTTCCCACTTGAGAGCTGCCTTTATTGCTTTGATAAAAGGCTGTACCATCGAAAATTCAAAGCCAAAACCCTCCTGATCCTCTCCGGATGATGAGGCTGTATCCTCCTCTTCCTCCTGGAGGGCTGGCTGGACTGCTGGGTCTGGGGAGCCGACTTGTCTCTCCCTCTGAGCCAGTGTCATCCCTGAGGTGCCTGGGACCTCTCTGGACAGGGAGGGCTGCATGACCTGATTCAGCTCTGAGGCAGAGCCCACCTCCTGTCTGGTTGCCTCTGGTTGACTCAGGTGGCCTGAAACCTCTGCCAGGGACTCACGGACTACTTGCTTAAGTAGGGTTGACACCTGTTGGCTCTCATACTCCTGGTCTCTGGCGAGCTGTCTCAAGTAGCTGTGGCAGACTAGTCTCCCCGGCATTGGGTCTTGTCCGCATGACCAACATTTGCCTTTTGGGCGCTGAGCCCTTGGAAGGGAGGAGGCGTGCGTTCTCTTGGACGTGCACTTGCGACCCTGGCACTGGGGCCTGCCAGGACTGGAGGTATCACTTTCCACCCTGGAAACATTGCAATGGTCCCGGGATGACTTGGATCTTCCTGAGCGGGAGCGGCCGGGACTGCAACAGACAAGAGGGCACGCTCGTCAGGGCACTATGCACTCTTTTCTCCCGCATCTTCTTACTTACCCGCTGTTGGTTCTTACCTGATACTGCGGTGGTCTTGGTAACGTGGCGGTAGGCTCATGCTGACTGGAGAACCGAAAAGAGCAAGATGCAAGGGGACTGCATGGTACAAAAAACAGAAGGGTATACAGAAATGTAGATACAGACAGACAGCACTTACAAGAACTACCAAACATCCCCGGCCCCCTCCCCCTCCCCCTGTATTTAACCCTGTTTCCTACCCCTCTCCCTTTTTTTTTTTGCATATAGCCCCCTTTATATAGACACACACCTTCATTACTACCGTTATTAACACCATATGCATATGCCTATTTGTAAAACATAAATACATAAATGCCCCATCCTACTAAACCAACCTCCCCCTTTTTCTTTTTCTTTTTTTTTTTTACCAAAAAATAACCCCTCCTCCAGTACACTCTCCCACCCCTGCCCCCTCTATTGCCTTTTTTTTTTAATATATATATTTAGAATACTCCTCCCTACCTACCTCCAGTTGAAAATCTGCAGGCAGTGGACTGGAAAAACATGCCCCCAGCTCCGCTGCCCACAGTGTACCCTTTAAATAGCGCGCCTCCTGCGCCGTCCCCACCCCCCGCGCCGCCGCTCTCCCTATCACAGGGACCTGGGCAGCTCTGGGAATGATTCTGCCCCTATCCAAAATGGCCGCTGCCGCTTCCGCGGCGCATCGCGCATGCGCCGGCGTCTCCGACTCCAAAAACATGGCCGCCGGAGACCACCGCACACGCGCGGAAGGAAGGGCGGCATTCCCAGGAGCGATGGAACACGCTCCGAGTCCGTCCAAAGGGTCAGAGACCGCGGACTGGGAGGAGGCCCAAAAGTGTGTCCCTTTCCCCCCCAGCCCTCCGGAACCTAAAAAATAAACAAAGGTTACATCTGAGCGAGCAAGCAAAAAAAAAAGGCAAACAGCAGAGAGATATACCATGCGGCCCCCATATTGCTACAGCTGGTCTCCCAAGCAGGCATGCCACAAGAGGGATAACGCCCCTGATTAGGGAACACCTTGGTCCCAAAAGACCACCAGAAGGGGCTCCCCACCTTGTTGGTGCTTTTAGCGACCTAAGATGTGGGACTGCGCACTGGGAGAGGCTTGAACCCAGACGGACTCCGACATAGTCAGCAGGTAAGAACTTATCTATATCCGAAAGGTCTTGTAGGTGTTGATCTTTGAAGACAAATAGGAGAATGGGGGAGGTAGCTCTCAGTCAGACGTTTATAGAGTTAAATAGGACCTGTGGGTGGATATAGGGGCGGGGCTATATCATATGTATGCTGCCATGTTGGTGTCAGTAAATGAGGTTTCGCCTAGGGTGTCAAAAATCCTTGCTACCCTGCCGGGAGGTGAGTGAAATCAACAAGGTGTACCTGTGTGATTGAATCCATTGTGTGCTGTGGATGTCGTCCTCTCTAGTGATGTATCATGTGTGGCGGCAGGCTGACCAACCTGAGCCATATATGCCCCCGATCATGGGCGGGGTCCAAGCCAGCGTCATGTGCTACAACCAGAGGGGGCAGGGGGAAGAGACAACGAGAGCAGATCCAACATAGGGCGGAGGTGTCCACAGTCAATCTACACCCAGCTTGATGTCGTAGGATGAAATTACCAACGCTTCCACATCTCGGCGTCAAGGGAAGCCGGGGGTTAGTGCGGGACATGATGCTGATGCACAGGAGGAGTGTCCCCGCCCACGTCCCAATGAGGCTGGGGAGGAGACTCCGTATTGTGCATCGCAACCCCGGGTGACCAAAAAAAGCAAAAGAACCCCACCACCATACATTTAGCTAAGTAAAACGCAGGTATAAAGGAGAAACACAATCTGAGCATGTGGCATTGATGTAAAGTAAACCAAAGGGTTGGACTGATAAATGATTAGATAGTAAAATACATACAAAAATGTGTATAATGATATAAAAGTATACCAAAAAATGAACTAAACATATATTGGATCAATTTGCACGCAACCATGGTACATCTAAGTTGAGTCCATGGATTTTTATCAAATGTAAGTTTTTTTGAAAGAATTAATTGTTTAACCCATTCAGATCCGCGCTATTGCCGAAGTACGGCTCCAGCGCGGATCTTTATTTCCGGGTGGACGTCCATGGACGTCCTGGCCACGTGCGCGCTCCTGGCGCACACTCACAGGCGGCGCACGCGCGCCCGCCGCATGCTGCGTGGGCGTGCCCGCGGTTCGGGCGGTCTCGGTGTCCGCCCGAGACCCGCGATCCAGTCAGACCTGCAGAACGGGGAACTGCCGATGTAAACACGGTGGTTCTCCGTTCTGTTACAGGGGACATGACAGATCTACTGATCCCTGTCACTGGGATCAGTTAGATCTGTTCTGTCCCGACTAGGCCCGCCCACCCACAGTTAGAACACACTTAACCCCTTCACTGCCCCCTGCAGGTTAACCCCTTCACTGCCAATGACATTTATACAGTAATCAGTGGACAATTTCTGATCGCTGTATAAATGTCATTGGTCCCAAAAAGTGTCCGACATGTCCGTCCCTATATTGCGGTCCCGATAAAAATCGCAGATCGCCGCCATTACTAGTAAAAAATAAATAAATAATAAAAACGGCATAAATCAATTCCCATAGTTTGTAGATGTGATAACTTTTGTGCAAACCAATCAATATACGCCGATTGCGATTT
>BLSH010080323.1:1513628-1534722 GCA_018402905.1 Glandirana rugosa
GGGATGGAGGCTAGTGTCCAGTTGCAGATCGAAAGAGGTTAAACCTTGTTGGCCCTCTTAGAGATCTTTAAGATGGAGTCCATTAAAACAGTACAAGCAGTTGGCTGGATGTTACTGCTGGATTGTCAGGATGCCTATCCTCACATCCCAAATTTCCTTTTCTTTCCAAAATAAGTAAGTTTGGTGATCGATTAGATGCATCTCCACTTTAACAGCCTACCTTGTGGCCTATAAATAATAAATGTCTCTGAGAATGTTGGCAAGGGTCTCAGTGCAGTGTCAGCTCCACTCAGAGAACAGGGTCTCCGGGTTTGTCACTACTTGGATGTCATTCTTCTTCTATCCAGGGGACTGGAACAATTGCTGTCACACCAAGAGGTCCTCATACATACCCTGCAGAGATATGGCTGGGTTATCAACTTAAAAAAAAAAATAGGGGAAAGAGAAGCTGACTTTCTCCAACCCAACAGTTAGTGTAGTTGGGGGTGCTCTGCTAGTTCCTCTGTTTTGCTTACATCAGAGAAAGCAGTGACAGTCGGGAAGAGAATTCTGAGGACAGCTACCTTCACTTGTTTGATGGCTTCTCAGTGCCTCAGTCTTCTGGGCTCAACATCTTCATGCATACCAATGATTCCATGGGCGCCTGCGCAAGTTTCAACTAGGATTCTTAGCGCAAGGGAGGAAACAGGATCGAGCACAGTTGAGAACAGTGTCACTCAGTATGAGTAGCAGTCCACAGTGATGGAAAGACCTTGAGGAAGTCACGGCCCTTTTGAACCATTACACTAGATCATTGTTATGAATCATGTCAGCAAGACAGCCTGGGAGGCACACTGTGAGGGACTGTCGGTCAAGCCAAATGGACATTTTCAGCCAAGGAGGGTAGTCTCGAATGCACTGGAACTTCAAACAGCCTTTTTAGCACTTTGGCCTTGCTACACAGAATCAAGGGAAGACCAGTCTCCTTGCAGTTGAGCAACAGGGCAGCAGTTGCCTATATTCAGCTCCAGGGAGGCACTCTCCCTATCAGCAGTATGCTATTGAGAAAGGTGAAACCCATAACGTCTGGGACAGAAGATCACTAGCAAATTCAGGAAGCAGTTTAACTCCCAGCAGACTTTTGAACACATAGGCAGATGACTGTCATGCAAGCTTCCCAGAGCACAACTAGTGGGTCTACGTCCCAGGTCTTCTCTGAGCTGGTCCACAGGTGGGATCTACCACAGACAGACCTCTTCACTACCCATAGCAATCACAAATGTTGGGTATGTCTGGCCTTGTTTCCGTACCTCAAGGCGCAGGGGGTATATGCTCTGGTCTCTCCTTGGGGCTGCAATCTAGCCTATATATTTTTCCCCCAACATCTCTCGTAATGAGATTCCTCTAGGGTCTGTCAAGGGAGCACATGGTTGTCATAGCCAATCCTCCATATTGGCCATGAAGCCCTTGGATTTCCTTGGCCATTCACTTCAGAACACAGAAGACATTCCCCTATGCACATATGCAGACTGGGACTGCAAGCAGGGTGCTATTAGGGGAGGCGGGGGGAACTCCGGTTGCTCCAGAGCAATCTCTACTTTGTTGAGTGCTAGAAGGCACTCTACTTACAATATCTATGCCTAAATCTGGAGCAAGTTTGCTTTATCTCGGTAGGGTGAGACATTGATCCTACTGCCCCCAGCTGTTCTATACTTCCTCTAGGCCGGGTTGGACATGAGCCTTAGCCTATCCTCACTGAGCTGGCAAGTGTCAGCTATATTGGCAATAACAAATTTAAATGGGCCAAGAATCCTTCAGTCTGCACGACTTTTTGAAGGCAGTCATAAGGATTCAGTCACAAACGGAAAGGAGTCTTTCCCAGTGGGATCGATTGGTGTTGCTGGATCTCCTGTCCGTTCAACAGTTTGCTCCAACAGAGCAGTGTTTGGTTCGGGCCATTACCTACATGACAATATCTATTGCAAAAACTTTAAGCAGAAGCTTGTCTGAGATTCAAGCTCCTGGAGCTTCAAAAAAAAAAAAAAAGTTTTCTTTACAAAAAGAGTAGAGTTCTGTCTTGTAGGTCATCTTGTATCAAAGGTAGCAATAGCCCTCTATTTAACAGATATCTGGGAATTGCATACATTTCCAGAACATCACACAGGAAAGTCACACGGCCTGGACGTTTTCAGAAAGAAGCACCTGTCCACAATTGCTCCTTTCAGATCATCTAACACGCCTTTTGTCATTCCAGCTGGGAATTATCAAGGAAAAGAGGTTACTGCCTGGACTCTAGCAGGCTAGGTGGTGCATATAGGGTGAGGGGGCGTGAACCTCCGTCAGCGGCGGTGCACTCTACCAGAGTGGTTGCAGTCTCATAGGCAGCCCATTTGGGAGCATCTATAGTATCCATCTGTAGAAGTATCATGGTCATCCCAGCATATCTATTCAAACTTTACGGAGTAGACAAAGGGGCCTTGTCATCGGTGGACTTTGTAGGAAGGACTATTCAGTCCACTGTCCAATCCTAATTAGAATATTGGTTTGGCAAGTAGAAACCACCCTGTCAGCTAGTTATTTATCACTAGTATGCTGCCATGTTGGCGTCAGGAAAACGGAAAATTGTATCATATTCTTACCGTAATTTTCCTTTCCAGACGCCAAACCATGGCAGCATACGGGCCCACCTTGTGCGTTTATGTAGCTTGTTACAAAGAATGGGGGGCGGCTAACTATGCGTTTTTTATGCTATTCACTGTTCCTGAGGGAGTGGTCAAGAGGCGGAGCTCTATCACTAGTATGCTGCCTTGGTTTGGCGTCAGGAAAGGAAAATTACGGTAAGAATTTGATACAATTTGGGTGAAATAACAATTGTACCATTAGAATGAATGGCTGAAAATTGCATTGGGCTACATAACTCTTATGTTCACTCCTACAAAAAGCTGTGTAAAACAGCTCTCATTTTGGTATTTACTATCCACTCGTGGAATTACTCCACGAGAGTTAAAAACTGAGTTGTTTTGTGTCTGAGCATGCTCAGTTGTGCTCAGTTGTGCTCAGTTGTGTAGAGACGGGGAATTTATCTCTTCTCAGACTTTTTAAGATATTTCAGTGTAGAAATCACTTTTTTTCACACAGTTTAAAAGCAGATTATCTTTAAACAATATACAATACCGCATATTTTAGTACAATTTAGGGGATCAGATCATGCTCTAAACATTATTTCTATTTGCATTATCCAGGTCCTGACTAGAGTAAGGATTTGGGCGTTATCTGTGACCTGGGAGCAACAATGAATTTGAGTTTGAATTTGAGTTTGGGAGTAATTTGCCGCCAGTGCTATTGTGAATACCGTCTTAGCACTATTTACAGCGAATCGCGGTAAATTGTCGCGAAACGGGGTAATTTTACTGAAAATTGCAGTAATTTTGCCGCTATTTTGCGGCAGCGCTATAGTAAATGACCCCCTGTGTGTTGGTGTCCTTTGGTGCAATCACGGTATTATACAATAAACTGCATTTGAAACCACCCGATGTGGAGCCATTTCTTCTCATCTTCATTACAATACTATCTTCCACCGAATTCCTATACAACCTGAGTGTACAATCTCCTTTAGATCTCCCATCAGATATGTAGTACAAGAGCCTGTCTGATTTGATACAAATCTAAAGGCTAGGCTAAATCTAAAGGAAATTGTACAGAGATTGTACAATCAGATTTCATAGTGATTGCATAGTGTATGGTCATCTTTGCACAAGTAGGAGGAAGTTGATGGAGATACTCAGTTGTCAGGCCTCAATTACATTTCCACATAGCGAAAACTCACATTCCCACATGCGTTTGTTTTGGGTGTTTGGGAGCGTTTTCACTCATCATGTATAGGGCAACCCATTCATGCTGCACGTAAAAATCACCCCAGAGATGTGCCAGAACTTTTTTGGAGCAGAGCATGGTGAGTTACTGCAGTTTTTGATGTGTTTGCTGCTCTTGGGGAGCCCTTGACATGTAACGTCAACACAAACACGATGCACATTTGCAGCATTTCTGAAACGCATGATAAAGCACACACTTACTGTGTGGTTTGCCATGTGTTTGAAAACACACAGATGTGAATGGAGCCTCATCGTTCTTGTGTAAACGCACCAATTCCACTTTCACGCCCCACACACAGCTAGAGTAGTAGGAGTGCATGTTCTTTGGCTCGTAACCCCAACCCTAAGTGTAATTTCTCTCTGCTGCTTTGTTGCTCTGCTATCAGCATGAAACATTTCAGACATTTTTTCCTGACACCAAGATTAATATGGTGACAGGGGAGGGACCTCCAGCCGATTGACAGCCTCAGCTCTGTTTCTGTGAGCTGTGTGAATGGGGCATGGCTCTTTCCTCCCATCAGCTCTCAGAACTCTCCTTACTGAGCTCTGTAGAGTGTAACTTCAGCTCTATGCTCCTTTTTTTCTGAATTCTCAGACAAGCTTATAAATTCAGCACTTTGAACAGATGTAGAGAAGAGAAACTGCAGATAGACAGGTACAACCTATGTAGGAGGATTTGTTTAATCTCTGTGTATTACCTGAGGATAGTCCCTTTACTGGGTAAATGTAAGGATTTACATTACAACCACTTTAATAAAGGGTGAACTTTGAAACACTTAAATGTTTGCCAATTTCTGGCTCTACAAAATTCCTGATGCATCGGTGAAATAATTTTTGTTGAGGGGATACAAGCTAGAGCTTCTATTCATGCCATAAAATTGTCTCTCTTATATTGGGGCCACAACTGAAATCCCATACTCACATGCATCTGTTGATGGGTCTTCTCTGTGCAAGGCCGCCGACTTCTGGGATCTAAGCTTCCAGCTCAGCTGAAGCATGCAAGGTAATATTCAGCATCAGAGGGGAATGCTGCTGTGCCACTCAAAAAATTCCAAGAATGGGATTTTAATGTATTAAGTGTGGGATGCACCCAAAAAGCAGAGCACAACAATAAAAAGCTGCCAAGCCACCTGATGACCTTGCAACTGCACCAACTGTTTAGGTCTAGTCAGTGCCTGTTTACAGACACATAATCTTATGTCGCCATTGCACCCTTGGGGGTTGCTGAAAGTAGTGGTTCCACCTGTCACACTGCCCTCAATCACTTTTTTCCACACATCCGGAGTCACAACAACAGGCTGGTACTTTGTTTTGTTGTTTTATTAGGGGATTAAACTTGGATGGGGAAAGGGTAATTATGGGATGCCCAAGGATTAACAGTTCTTTCACGGGACCTTCTTTAACCACTTCAGCCCCTAAAGGATTTCCCCCTTTAGGACCAGAGCACTTTTTGCGATCCGGCACTGCGTCGCTTTAACTGATAATTGCGCGGTCGTGCGACGTTGTACCCAAACAAAATTTGGGTCCTTTTTTCCCCACAAATAGAGCTTTCTTTTGGTGGTATTTGATCACCTCTGCGTCATTTCTGATCGTTGCTATAAACAAAAAAAGTGCAACAATTTTGCAAAAAAAACAGTTTTTCTTACTTTTTGCTAAAATACAAATCCAAAAAATATAAAAAAACATTTTTTTTCATCGGTTTTGGCCGATTTATATTCTTCCTCATATTTTTGGTAAAAAAAACCCGCAATAGGCGTTTATTGATTGGTTTGGGCAAACGTTGCCACGTTTATGGATGATGAGAATTAATTTCTGGGGTTTTTATCTTTTTTTAATTTTTTATTAGTAATGGTGGCGATATGCGATTTTCAGAGTTACTGAGATATTGCAGCAGACATGTCGGACCATTTTGACACTTTTTTGGGACCATTGGCATTTATACAGCGATCAGTGCTATAAAAATGCGCTGATTACTGTGTAAATGCCATTGGCAGTGGAGAGGTTAACCTGCAGGGGGAGATCTAGGGTTTAAATGTGTTCCCTGGGTGTGTTCTAACTGTGGGGGGGGGGGGGGTGGGCTACCTTGGGCATAAGAGATCTAACTGATCCCAGTGACAGGGATCAGTAGATCTGACAGAGCGGGGAACCGCCGTGTTTACATCGGCAGTTCCCCGCTCTTTGGCTCTGGCAGCTCATTGCAGCTCGCCGGCGGACATCGGGTCCCCCCGAGCCGCGGGCACACCCCTCTGGAGTACGGCGTGCGTGCGCCCCCTAGCTGCCACTTCGCAAAACGCTGTTTTTTTATGGCGATTCGCAGGACACAGCCACACTGCCGCCGTAAATATATGGTAGGCAGTGTGGAAGTGGATATATACTTCAGTATATACACTCCTCCTCTTCCTCCAGCACAATCTTGCTTCCCAGTTACTTCCTCTTACTCTGCACAACTTCTTTGGCCTAGCTAGCACATGGTGATGCCTGCTGTTACTTTAGCACAACCTCAGGACCGCCAATTACAGGCAGGAACCGTGGGCCCCTATAATGTAGGAAAAGTTAGTTGAAGTGCCAGCTAGCCATGATGGACTACTGCTCCCAGCCCATCCTCTTCCAGGCCCTGCCAACCCTCTTAGCTGCAACGGCCCTCACCACTCACCACTTCTCAGTCTCTCACCCCAATCTGCTCCAGTGTGTCTCTTCCAGCTTCCCAGGGTGTGTATCACTCACCGACACCTGACACTTGTGGTTCCTCTCCAGGAGATCTCTCTGACAGTACCCTCTCCCGCTGTCCTTCTTTTGCTCTCTCACTTTTGCCTCTGTTCCAGGATCTCACACTCCTCCCGGATGCACCCGGGCACTAGGCCGAAGTCACCCCCCCACCTTGGACTGGCCCGACAGCCTCCGTACTAATCCATCTCCATCTCTTCCATCCAAGCTCTCCTCCCTGGCTGGGCTGACCCCAGGTATTTGAGAAGGTCTGCCCCCTGCCAATCCAGATTGGGGATTGGTCAGGGCTCCCCAAAAACCTCAGATAGTTCCACCCCTTTTCCACACCCTTTTTTCCAGAACCGTCTCGAAGCAAAGGGGAGTTAACCGAGAGGTGCCAGTGCCTGTGAGTCGCCAACCACTCCCTGAGCCATTCTCAGCCCAGAATCAAAACAATCAGGCCTGACTGGGCCTGAAGAAATTTGCCTCACCTAGCAAAAATCTCTCTCTAGCACCTACCTAAGGTAGAGGGTGCTACACTTATAACAGAGGTCTAAAGGTCTAGTTGTCATGGACCCAGAAACACTAACTATTAAGGCAGAGTAGTACAGGCAGAAAACGAAACACAGGCCAAAACCTTGCTCCTGTTTTAATGATGAGATCACTAAATAAAAGCTTTGGACCCTTTCTGGAGATCTGTGGTGTGCTGGGGACATTCTCTTGCTTTGTCCAACAACATGCAGACAGACAATCCATCAGTGTGGTATATACGTGCAGTAGCAAGACACTACAATACCAGCATGCTGTAAGAAAACACATTTACTGTATTTTGTTGGAGTATTTCCACTCTCACCTTCCTTGCCCGGGACCGGTCATTGTGAAACGTTATGTGACATTTTGGTATGCTGGATTTGCAAAGGCCTGTGAAAGAGATAGACCTGGGTGCTGTCTGTGGGGTACAAATCCCAGCTAGAAAGAAACACAAGAAAGCACAATGATACCTTTTTCAAGGTACTTTTTCAAGGCACTGTATGTACATCTATACTTTTAGCAGTATGTGAGATGAGACAATCCCCCCCAAAGGGCATTAGCAGAAGGGCTTCCTCAGACCCATTATCCATTATAAATAAATATTGACTATTCTTAATCCTTACGCTGCTAGCATTAGTAAATACAGTAGATAGGAAATTATATCATATTTACTTGTTTTAAACATTTTTTTACATTTCTTCAGTTATTTCCTGGTCTCCAGGCCTAGGCAAACAATGTCGTACCTCCCAGGATTCTTCAAGAGGGGAGGAAGGGCTTTCTCAGCTAAGCACACCCTCCTGCCTGCATGCCTGATATAAGGGCAGACAGATTCCAATAGGTAAATGCTACATGAATCATATGTCCTTACTCAAGATGCTTACAGCCAGAAATGCTGGGGGGTATTTTTCAAAGTGATTTCCCAGCCAAATAAAGCATGAATACATGGATGGATGGGGGAGTTTGCTTTGAAAAATAAAAATGAATTAATATGCGTTTTTCGTTTGTGGTGCTCAGATGCAGTGAAGTTTTGCTTTAACTACTTGACCACTTAAACCCCCTTCCTAACCAGACCAATTTTCAGCTTTCAGCGCTCTAACATTTTGAATGACAATTACTCAGTCATACTACACTGTACTCATATGAAATTTTTGCCCTTTTTTTTCACACAAATAGAGCTTTCTTTTGGTGGTAGTTAGTCACCGCTGGGTTTTTTATTTTTTGAGCTATAAATGAAAAAAGCCCAAAAATGTTGTAAAAAATTGCATTTTTCTTCGTTTCTGTATTAAAATTTTGCAAATTAGTAATTTTTCTTCATAAATTTTGGACAAAATTTATATTGCTACTTATCTTTGTTAAACATAACCCAAATTAGTGTATATTATTTGGTCTTTGTGAAAGTTATATAGTCTACAAGCTATGGTGCCAATCACTGAAAATTGATCACACCTGATGTACTAACAGCCTATCTCATTTATTGAGACCCTAACAAGCCAGGAAAGCACAAATACCCCCCAAATGACCCATTTTTAGAAAGTAGACAGTCCAATGTACTTAGTAAGAGGCATGGTGAGTTTTTTGAAGATGTCATTTTTTCCCCACAATTCTTTGCAATATGAAGATTTTTATTTCTATTTTTTTCATAAAATTGTCATAATAACAGGTTATTTCTCATACACAGCATATGCATACCACAAATTACACCCCAAAACACATTCTGCTACTCCTCCTGAGTATGGCGATACCACATGTGTGAGACTTACACAGCCTGGCCACATAGAGAGGCCCAACATGCAGGGAGCACCATCAGGCGTTCTAGGAGCATAAATTACGCATAAAATATCTTGACTACCTATCACACTTTTGAAGGCCCGGGAGCACCAGGACAATAGAAACACCCAAAAAATTACCCCACTTTGGAAAGTAAACACCCCAATGTATATTCTATGAGGCATAATGAGTTTTATGAACATGTCATATTTTTCCACAAGTTTTTAGAAAATGTGGAAAGGAAATAAAAACGTATTTTGGATGTATGGATGAGCCAGGGATGTATGGATGAGCCAGGGATGCATGGATGGATGAGCCAGGGATGTATGGATGGATGAGCCAGGGATGTATGGATGGATGAACATTTTTAAATCTAATTTGACTACCTATCACACTTTTGTGAGGCACTGATGGGCACAGTAGTGGCATGGATGTGGACGGGTGAGCCAGGAATGGAGCATGGATATGGATGGGTGAGGCAGGGATGGAGCATGGATGAGCCAAGGATGGATGGACGAGCCAGGGATGGCGCATGGATGAGCCAGGGATGGATGAATGAGCAAGGGATGGAGCATGGATGAGCCAGGGATGGGTGAGCCATGGATGGGTGAGCCAGGGACTGGGTGAGCCAGAGACAGGTGAGCCGGGAACTGGGTGTGCCAGGGACGGGTAAGCCAGGGACTGGGTGAGCCGGGGACGGGGTGTGCAAGGGAAAGGTGAGCCAGGGACGGGTGAGCCTGGGACTGGGTGTGCCAGGGATGGGTGAGCCAGGGAATAGGTGAGCCAGGGACGGGTGAGCTAGGGACGAGGGAGCCAGGGAATGGGTGAGCCAGGGACGGATGAGCCAGGGACTGGGTGAGCCATGGACGGGTAAGCCAGGGGTGGATGGGTGAGCCATGGATGGATGAGCCAGGTATGGGTGAGCCAGGGATGCATGAGCCAGATATGGGTGACCCAGGGATGGATGAGCCAGGGATGGATGGATGGATAAGCCAGGGATGGATGGAGGGATGAGCCAGAGATGTATGGATGAGCCAGGGATGTATGGATGATCCAGGGATGCATGGATGGATGAGACAGGGATGTATGGATGGATGAGCCAGGGATGTATGGATAGATGAGCCAGGGATGTATGGATGAGTGAGCCAGGGATTCAGGGATGAGCCAGGAATTCAGGTATGAGCAGGGATGCATGGCTGAGCCAGGGATTCAGGGATGAGCCAGGGATGCATGGATGAGCCAGGGATTCAGGGATGAGCCAGGGATGCATAGATGAGCCAGGGATTCAGGGATGAGCCAGGGATGCATGGATGAGCCAGGGATTCAGGGATGAGCCAGGGATTCAGGGATGAGCCAGGGATGCATGCATGAGCCAGGGATGCATGCATGAGCCAGGGATGCATGCATAGATGAGCCAGGGATGTATTGGTGGGCACAGATCAGCGCTGTGGGCACTTCACATCCAGCCCACAGCGCTGCTGCACCAGCTCCCTCCTCCCCTCCTCTCCTCACAGGCTGTAAAGATCGGTGCAAGCAGAGGGGAGGAGCTGAACTGGACATGCGCTCCGGTTTGTTTGGACGGAGTGATCACGTGGTAAAGGGCCACTGTCATTATCCCTTTACCCCGATCCGTGACATGCCAGGTCTGGGAGACCCGACGGTCATGGACATTGCCGGGTGCGTGCTATCAATGATAGGGTGATAGCAATAAAAGTGATCAGATTTTTTTTTTTTTAAAGGAACAGTGTTAAAAATAAATAAATATATATATATATATATATAAAAAAAAATGTAAAGCGCCACCATCCTCGCGAGCTCGCGCAGCAAAGAAAACGCATACGTAAGTCGCTCCCGCATATGAAAACGGTGTTCAAACCACACATGTGAGGTATCGCCGCGATCGCCAGAGTGTGAGCAATAATTCTAGCAGAAGACCTCCCCTGCACCTCTAACCTGGTAACCGTTAACATTTTTTAAAGCGTCGCCTATGGAAATTTTTAAGTATCGGACTTTGTCGCCATTCCGCGAGTGGGCGCAAAGCAGAACTTAAAGTGTTTGTTAAGCCACATGTATAAAAAGTTCCCATCCGCTCTGTATTATAACAAGAAGTTGCCTTGTGTCTGTGGTATAACATATATATACTTCCCTGTATAGATATCACAGCTTCTTACTATGATCTGTTGTCGTCTTTGTGCTTTTCTCTCTCAGCTCAGAAGTCCTGAGGGAGGCGCTGAGCACTGCTACTAACCTCAACTGGAGAGAGAAAGCCATGCTGTGTTATCTATATAGATAAGAATATTTCTGATATAACTAATGCTAATTGCACATTAAAGAGACAGGAGCAGCATTTTTTTTTTGGGTTAAGAAATGCTTTAACTTTGAACCTGAGCACCACAAACTGAAAATGCTATTTCATTTATCTTTAACCACTTCAGCCCCGGAAGGATTTCACACTTTAGGACCAGAGCACTTTTTGCGATTCGGCACTGCGTCGCTTTAACTGACAATTGCGCAGTCGTGCGACGTTGTACCCAAACGAAATTTGCGTCCTTTTTTTCCACAAATAGAGGTTTCTTTTGGTGGTATTTGATCATCGCTGCATCATTTCTGATTGCCGCTATAAACAAAAGAAGAACGACAATTTTGCAAAAAAAACCCAAATTTCTTACTTTTTGCTAAAATCCAAATACAAAAAAAAATACAAAAAAACATTTTTTTCATTAGTTTTGGCCGATTTATATTCTTCCTCATATTTGTGATAAAAAAAAATCGCAATCGGCGTTTATTGATTGGTTTGCGCAAAAGTGGGCGCGTTTACGGATGATGAGAATTCATTTCTGGGGCTTTTATTTTTTTTTATTTTTTACTAGTAATGGCGGCGATCTGCGATTTTTAGCAGTACTGCGATATTGGGGCAGACATGTCGGACCATTTTGACACTTTTTTGGAACCATTGCCATTTATACAGCGATCAGTGCTATAAAAATGCACTGATTACTGTGTAAATACCCATTGGCAATGAAGGGGTTAACCTGCAGGGGGCGCTCTAAGGGTTAACTGTGTTCCCTGGGCGTGTTCTAACTGTGGGGGAACTTCCCTGGCTGGGGAAGGATAGTGGTCACAGCTTCCGTATAGAGGAAGGCTGTGATCACAGCCCTTCCCCCTCTCACAGAACGGAGGTCCGTGTTTACTTACACAGACCTCCGTTCTTTCACTCCGGGTGGGGGGGGCATCGCGGGTAGCCGGCGGCGATCGAGTCCGCCGCGCCCGCTCCCTGGCCCTCCCCGAACACAGTGAGCGCGTGGGCGCGCCTCCGGTGGCGCGCGTGCGCTCACAGTGCGCGATCTCGCAGCCGCCGTCGTATGAGCCGTCGTATCGAGCCACTTTGTCGCCGTCAACCTGCGGTTGACGGTCAGCAAGTGGTTAATGTTCAAAGCAAACTCACCCATCCATCCATATCACCATACTTTATTTTGTTGAGAAATCATTTTAAAAAACACCCCCTGGCATTTCTAGCTGTGACCATCTTGAGGAAGGGCAGATGATTCATGTAGCATTTACTTCCGAGAATCCATCTGCCCTTAGTGCAAGCATGCAGAAAGAAGGGTGTGCTTAGCTGAGAGAACCCCTCCTTTAAATAAAAGAAAAAATGTCCATGAAGACTCCCGGAAAGTATGACATCATTTTGGCCTAGGCCAGAAACCAGGAAGCAACTGAAGAAGAAACATAAAAAATAACATTTAAAACAAGTAAATATAATATACCTTCCTAACTATTGACTGAAGCTAGCAGCATAAGTATTAAAAATAGCTAATGAAGATTGAGAGAGTTTAGTTCCACTTTAAGCACCATTGTCATTTAATCCACACATGTGATAAGATTAGGATCAGTGCCTACTGCATCTAAATTGCCATATAGGTCTCTGGCCCACTCAACCAGTGTTTGTGCTAGGAAGACCGAAGCCTCCAACAGGTACCCACCAGGATATAGGGAACAGGAGGAAGACTCCAGTTCTTTTCAGTGAGGTTAAAAAGAAGGGAAAATCCTCCAGCGCAATAATGGTCACTTAGATGTGGCATAGGGTGAGCCACCACAGGTGGAACAATCCACATCTCGACAAAGTCCTGCTCAAAGGGAAAAGGGATAGAGAAGTGTTTGAAAAGTAGGGAAAGTCCTGTGGGTGCCTCCGATCCCTGTAGGTGAATTCACTCAACATGGTATACTGTAGAGAAAAATCTTACAACAATCTACAAATACATGATAGGATTTTAAATACCCCTCCAGTGGACACAAATGCATCAAGTAGTATTAAAAATATATAAAAATCTTTATTTCATCCAGTAAAAAAACTTCATAAAAACATATATCATAAATGCATGGACATTAATACTACCAATCATCGCTCACTAACAGGATGAAAAATGCTTAGCATGGTAGTCTTCCGCGATAAGGTAATGTAGGTCCTTGAGGTTTGAGGAAACATCTGCTTCCTCAGGGCCTACTATCTCATATATAGGTACAGGTAGACAGTAGAATACATTTCTAAGAACAAAAATACATATAAGTCACATATCATCTACATGTGAGATCATAGTCAATGTCAACAATTTATATCTAGACAATAAATGCTATCCCTGAAGGGGGAGGGGAGGGAGGGAAGAGGGGAAAGGAGGGAGAAAAATATATTAATATTGTTTAGATACAAATTGTTGACATTGACCTTAATCACAGTTTTCTACTGGATAAAATAAAGATTTGTATATCTTTTTAATACTGCTTGATTCATTTGTGTCCACTGGAGGGTTATTTAAAATCCTACCATGTATTTGTAGTTTGTTGATTGATTTTAGGAATGAGACCCTCCACTGGCACCGTTATTTAAGCAGTATCACTCCCACAAACATATAAAAACAGTTTTTGTAGAAAAATATTAGCAGACTGTTGTGGCTTTTAAAAGCCAATACTGTAAATCTCACAAGAAGAGGGGACCTTAGAATCTTCAAATATTTACAATAAAGGCCTCCTAAAGTCATGTTGAGCATTGTTTGTGTTAATATAGGACAGCATACTAGCATCTAGGGAAGCAACTGTCAACACTGAGAAGACCCTCCATACTTAAAGAGAGTTGGGATCGTACCTAGCAAGGGCCAGCACAGAGGCGGGAGGAGACAAAGAGGTGCTAGCACCAGAGCAGAGTAGATAGGTGACAGTCAGGAAGTGTAGAGGGGAAAGAGCCAGGGAGGCCGATCTTGGGCTGGAACAACTCAATAAGTATGCGTGATATTGTGGAAACCAGTCAGGGACCAGCATTGCTGGAGCAGAGTGACGCCCTAGCTGCCAGGGGAATAACTCCTCCAGTGAGGGTGGGTATAAAGCCAAGGGAAAGGAAAGACAGATTCTGGTGGTAGGGAACTCAGTTCTCAGAAGGACAGAGAGGACAATCTGTCACAAAGACCTGAAGCACTGAACTGTTGCCTACGGCACATCACGGATCTGGTGGACAGATTACTGGGAGGGGCTGGGGAAGACCCAGCTGTCATGGTGCATGTTGGCACCAATGACAAAGTCAGAAGAAGATGGAGTGTCCTAAAAAAGACTTTAGGGACTTAGAAGCTAAATTGAGGAATAGGACCTCCTAGGTAGTATTCTCAGAAATACTACTTTTACCTTGAGCCACACCAGAGAGGCAGCGGGAGATTAGGGACGTAAACAAGTGGCTGAGGTGCTGGCATAGAAAGCAGGGGTTCGGGTTCCTGGAGAACTGGACCCACTTCTCAGTCGGTTACCAGCTCTTTAGCAGGGACGGACTGCACCTAAATGGGGAAGGTGCAGATTGGCTGGGAGATAAAATGGCCGACAAATTAGAGGGGGGGGGGGTTCAGATCTAGAGAAAGCCAGCTTGGAACAAATTTCAGAGGGTAGTATTGGGGGCATTAGTGGTAGGTTGACTAAAGCACCTAAACCCGAGGTAAGTATAGTAACAAGTGCTATTTGCAACCTAAGAACAGCCAATAAGGAGATATGCGTCAGGACAAAACTACGTGGCTTGTTCACTAATGCCAGGCTGTGGCGGACAAGATGGGAGAACTAGAGCTGCTATTGTACGAGGAGGATTTAGATTTGGTTCAACAGCTCTCATGATTGGCTGGCAACCATTCAAGGGTATTCCCTATATCTCAGAGATAGGGAGGGTAAAAAGGTGGAGGGGTATGCCTGTATATCAAAAATGATGTACAAGTGAATGTGAGGCACAACATCACTAATGGAGCAAGGCAGGAGGTGGAATCCTTATGGGTAGAGCTACAAAGGGAGGAAACCAGGGGGAAAGTAATACTGTGAGTATGCTATAGCCCCCTAACCAGAGGGAGGAGGGGGGAGGCAGACCTCCTATCACAGTTTGGAATGGCGACAAGGATGGGAAGTGTCATTATAATGGGGGATTTTAATTATCCAGGCATTGACTGGGGATTCGTCTAAGGCTCGCCATTTCCTAAATGTCTTGTAGGACAATTCCATGGGTACGATGGTAGATGCACCAACAAGAAACAAAGCGTTACTAGACAAACTGATTACTAACAATACAGACCTGATGACAGATGTGGAAATAAGGGGCAATTTAGTAAACAGCGATCACAGTTTCAGTATAAATCACACAAATAGGAAACATATGGGGAATACAAAGACACTGAATTTTGAAAGAGCCAACTTCTATGATCTACTCTCCTTGCTAGAAGATATTAAATGGGATAAAATCCTACAAACAATGAACACAGAGGAAATATGGGTGTGCTTTAAGAGCATATTAGATAAGGGCAGTACATTAATAAATAAGCCAGTGCATCACAATGGGAAATACATTTAAAAGAGCTAATAAAAGTCCTGGGTGGCTTAACTCCAACATAAAAATGCATATAAAAGCAAAGGAGAAAGCCTTCAAAAAATACAAGGCTGAGGGGTTATCATCAGCATTCCAACTTTACAAAGTATGCAATAAGAAATGTAAGGGTACATTCAGGGCAGCTAAGACAGAACATGAAAGGCACATAGTGGAGGGGAGTAAAAAAATTCTTTAAATTTATAAATAGTAAGAGAGCAAGGTCAGATCATATTGGCCTCAAAGAATGATGAAGGGAATCTGGTTACAAAGGATGGAGAGATGGCAAAGGTTTTGAATTTATTCTTCTCCTCAGTGTTCACGAGGGAAACAGGGGCTGCAGTAACCAAAACTGCAATGTTTATCCTCATGACACGTCACAGGAGGTACCCTCATGGCTAACAGAGGATAGAATTAGGAATAGACTTGAAAAACTTAACATTAATAAGTCACCGGGACCAGATGGCTTGCACTCGAGGATCCTTAACCACTTCCACACAGCGCACAGTATATTTATTGTGGCAGTGTGGATGTGTACCGCGAATTACAATCCCAGCAAATTACAATCCCATGAATGGGTGAAATCATTTAAATACATAAAAAATAGTTAGGAATGAATAAAAGTCTGTTTTTATGTGACCATAAAAAACAACAATATTGATATCTCATACCAGAAAAAACATAACAGAAAATGAACAAGGTGCTCGTGCCAAAACCAAAAACCTAATTCATCATATATAGTCCTCTACTGTGCATAAAAGTCAATAACAGAGTCCATATCATTGGAACAACACTCCTGACTGATCTAAGCCTTGATTCTGATCAGTTAATGGACAATCATAGAGATGTTTGTATTTTACCCTTTTCTCACACCAAAGGCTGCATACACTGGGTCCTAATCCCTGGTGGACCGGAGGTCCACTCCCGGTAAGCTTGTGACACTTCCAGGACCCAGTCGTAAGAGGGAATAAAAGAAGCTCCTGATTAATATCAGGTATAAAGTGCAGGACCATGCTGTATACTTTACTCACTTCGTAAGCGTGTGAAGTCAGACTCTAGCCCACGGCTGGCGTTCCTTGCTCGTACAGCCCGGGGATCGTGGATGCGTGATGACGCAATGGCTCCGCCTTACGCATTTCAGCGGCGACGGCCGATGACGAAATGCGTAAGACGGAGCCATTCCTAACTATTTTTTATCTTTTTAAATGATTTCACCCATTCTTGTAATTTGTATATATATATTTTTCACATACATATTTGATTTGCACATAGCTGAAGCAGCATTGTTCTTACACATTTGGTTAATTGCACTAGCACTATATATTTTGCACATACACATTTTTTCTAGCAGCGCCCAGATCCACCCTGACCTCTTACCTTCGATGATAAGGCATTATATACAAGATTTTAGTAATAAAAACTGTATCATTAGCAGTAATCAGCATGGATTCATGAAGAATCGTTCTTGCCAAACCAATCTATTAACCTTCTATGAGAGGGTGAGCTGTCATCTAGATAAAGGAAGGCCCGTAGACGTGGTGTATCTGGATTTTGCAAAGGCATACAGTTCCCTGTAATAAAATCACGTGCAGGGACACACAAAACCTGCACTATTTTGTGAGGGTCAGCCATGACAGTTGTAACTTAGAACAAACTCCTCATCCCCCCTCCCAACAACTTAGGGATTCCTAGGTCCCCGTAACGGGCTCCAACAGGTCTGGGGGTGTTTTGGCAAGCCTGATCATAAACCAGTAAATCAGATCCATTAAGAGACAGCACAGGATGTCTGAGATAATAAGGGCCATAAACCCCCTCCCCCAGGCAGCTGTGACATTCCAGAGACCCTCAAGCAATCTTAAAAGTACGAAATTTACCCACATTTCATAACTCCAGATAAGAACGTGACATCTTAATAAAAAGTATATACTTGAATGCGGAAATTCACACCGAATAAAAAGAATCCAAACGTCAATGAATTTGATCATACAGGAAACCACTGCTAGTTTCTCCTCTTTCCAGGGTAAAGGAGAGTGACAAGTCTGTTGTGTTTAGACTTATTTTAATGCACTGTGCATGCTGAACTTGAATTCCTTAATGTTGGGTTTGCACGGTGATCCGATCCCGAGATATGATTTTTATACTGCACATTGCATATTAAGGAGGGTTGTTATTCCACGGTCCGCCCTGGACAGCCCAAGGGCCCTCCTTACTCATGTGAGTGGTCAGGGGCATATAGCCCCACCCCTTGGCCTTCAGAGAAAAAGGGAATAGACCAGGCAGTGCTCAGTTCTCACCTTACCATCAAAGAATGAACACTGTGGACCTGTGGACTCATCAACGAATCTCTGATTGATCACAGACATTTAAATGCAAGTAACTTTTCCCTTTCCATTCTGTCTTATCTCTTTGCTGCTGTATATTATGTCTCTAATTGCTTTGTAACACCATTTTTTTGTAAATATTTTATCTGCCCCAATTTTGACCTTTTCATTATTAAACCGTATTCTGAAAAGTGTTAATCTTGTCCCTAAAGCTCTTAGTGCAAGTTATAAGAACCTGTTCCTTTGAATAGCGCTACTGTTTAGGATAACTCATCTGAATATCCCTGTCTGTGGTGACAGCATGTGTTACAGGTGGTTATGCTAAAATCACAAGTGGTATTGCTAAAATCCGGGTCTTCTGGCTGGCATCCAGAAGTGGTGGCACTGAAAGGGTTAATTGCTCGAATTAGCCTGGTAACAATCGCTCTCAGGCAGCTGGCACTTAGATGATGGTCCCGCAAGCTGGAGAATCTTTGTGCGGAAAGCAGCTGAGAGTGGTATTGTTACGTTAGTGACAAGCACAGTGTGAGATCAAGGGGGTCCCCGGTCACCCGCCAGTGAGGAGGGCAGTGATCTGATACCCGTGTTTGTCACATTCCCCATAAACGTTTACTGTACAAACTAAGGTCTGTCAGCATGCACCAAAGGGTGAATACATGGATTGAAAACTGTCTATAGGGGCGAGTTCAGAGGGTGGTGATAAATGGGGAGTACTCGGAATGGTCCGTTGTGGAAAGTGGGGTCCCCCAGGGTTCTGTCCTGGGACTAATCCTATTTAATTTATTCATAAACGATCTGGAGAATGGGATAAATGGCTCAGTCTCAGTATTTGTGGATGATACTAAGCTAAGCAGGGCAATCATTTCTCAGGATGTGGAATCCATGCAAGAAGATCTGAACAAATTACAGGATGTGGAAACCTTGCAAGAAGATCTGAACAAATTAATGGGGTGGGCAACTACATGGCAAATGAGGTTTAATATAGAAAAATTTAAAATAATGCATTTGGGTGCCAAAAATATGAATTCAATCTACTCACTAGGGGCGAACCTCTGGGGGAATCTAGGATGGAAAAGGACCTGGGGGTCTTAGTAGATGACAGGCTCAGCAATGGCTTGCAATGCAAAGCTGCTGCAAGCAAAGCCAACAGAATATTGGCATGCATCGCATGCTAACATATTATGAAATACTTACCTTAGAACGAGGCCCCCGATGCCCGAGTTGGTCAGCGCTGAGGGAGCTGACATGATGGTCCTCTTATTTCTTCCGGGTACGTGGCCCCGTCGCTGTGAGAGGCCGGAGCCGTGTGACGTCACTCCCGCGTGTGCGCACGGGAGCTCTTCGTTACGGCCGCCAGCTCTGATTTTCCGCTCACCTCCTCCGGATCATCAGAGCGCATGCGCCGCTAATGTCAGCGGCTGCATGCAGGGCAAATATCTCCTAAACCATGTAAGTTTAGGAGATATTAATTTTACCTACAGGTAAACCTTATTATAGGCTTACCTGTAGGTAAAAACAGTACTTGGGGATTTACTACCCCTTTAAAGCAACAGTAGACAACTTGTTTGATAAACAAAGAATACCAAATTGACAATTCTGATACACACTTTTATGAAGAACAGATAAATGAACACATATATTCACAACTCCTTATTAACTCTTTGATAACAACATAAAGGAAATATATATATATATATACATATATAAAATAAATCCTCCCATAGAGCTTAATCAGATATCTGGTAGTCAAAAGAATAATGTGTCAAATAAGATGTAGATGAATACAATGAGTAAAGTTGAGTAAAGGACTCGCTTTATTATCATATCAATTTAAACGAATGACCCTCAGAGATATTGATACTGCTCAATGGGGCTTAAACCAAAATTATTATAGCTTAAACAATGGTTTAACTGAATTCTCCTGCTCTAATTCAGTGAGTTATTTTGAAGAATTTACTTTGAATTTGGTCAAGTAAGAAATGGTCACTGCAATGACAAGGATCCTGATGTTACAGTTCAATCTAATCTTCTGCCGGCTTAAGTAAATTCCTAAATTGGGTACCTGTATAACTGTGTCCACTAATCCCTGGGATAGGGCATAAATAGGCAAGCTTGATTAAACTTTAGAAGAAAGCTTTGGTAGTGATTACTATTATTGTATTCCACTAGGAAAGCTGACTCTGTACTAACAGAAGAGATATAGAAACAACTGAGTATGCTCAGGGGGTAGGCTTCCGCCTGCTCACCACACCGATCAGTTGATCACAGAAAGCAGTCCGGCTGCTCAGGCTGTGCTGATGATGCTGGAGCTGATGGTATCAGCTTGCTCCTTGCTTTGGGGAAAATGGCTTCCACTGCTCTCCCTGCAGTTGTCTCTGGATCGACCGCCACTCACTCTGCAGATGCCGCTGAATCTGGAACAAACTCAAGTGCTGGCACGCTGGTTCCACTGGTCACTCACTGGAACTAGGTAACACTGCAGCTAGCTGGGGTACTGTGTAAGTCAGCCCACTGGATTACTTATCTGTTAGAAGAAGACTGTTCCGAAGGGGTTAATTGCATTTGATTGTGGTTTCCTCTAGTTGCTGAGAAGCAACTCTATTTAAACTTCCTGTTTCCTGTCAGCGAGTGCTGTCCGTTGTACAGCGTCTGAGTACCTGTGAGCCTCAGCTCTCCTGCCTGTAACCTGCTTCCTGTGTAGTTCCTGTTCCTGTGTACCGACCCAGCTTGCTCTGACCTGCTACCTATCTGCCAGCACCGACCCCGGCTATCCACGACCATCCGTTTGCCTGACCCTTCTGTACCTTTGCTGCCCATCTGTTAACGAACCCTGCTTGGACTTGACCACTCTCCGCCTGAACCCCTTGTACCTTGCCTGCCTGCCAGTTGCCGACCCAGCCTGAACGACCACTCTTCTGACTTGCACGACCATCCGGAGCCTCACATCACCACCTTCAGTGACCATCCGGCCCTCGTGCCATCCCGCACTCACGGGTCCCCTGTCTGCTCTACCAGGGACCCCTGAATCGGGTGCGCAAGAGTGGTTG
>BLSH010080323.1:1582864-1604861 GCA_018402905.1 Glandirana rugosa
TGATTTGGATTGCCCCCCCCTTCGTCCTCTCTACCCTCTGTCCTCTCTCGCACGGGATGGGAGAGGAGACACCGATACAGCCGATCTGCTCCCCCTTCTCCCCTCTTCTGTGTGTGCTCTGCAGGAAATCAAGTGTGAAGCTAACGAGCGCATATTTCCCATGGAGCACACACAGGAGAGGGCAGGGGGGAGAAGGTCTCCCATCCCGTGCGAGAGAGGATGGAGGGGGAGAGAATCATCAATGCCGGTTCTGAGCTGTATGAGAGAGACACTCTCAGCTCAGTTCCGCCACTGCTTGTATTATTGCAAAAGAGACATAACATGTCTTTTCAGAAAAAAAAAAAAGCTACCTCCTCACACTGTTTCTGAACGTTAGGTTTAGTTCCACTTTAAAATATCAACAATAGCTTACAGTCATTTTTATGACAAAAGAGACATTATTGGTCTCTTTCATCATACCTGCTTCTTCCTGCAGCTTGCTATGGAGGGGCACGTGTATGGGCTCAATCCTGGGCCAAACTCTGTGTGTCCATAGACACACAGCGTGGCTCACTGCTCTCTGCTCAGTGGCTATGATTGACAGCAGCTGGAGCCAATGGCTCCTGCTGCTGCCTTCATGTCCACTGGGAAGAGAGCAAGCAGAAAGAGATGCTGCTCTCAGGGACGGTGCTCGATTGAGATCAGGCTCAGGTAAGTAAAAGGTGGGGCTGGGGGGGAGAGCTGCTCAAAGGTTTTTTTACCTTAATGCAGAGAATGCATTAAGGAAAAAAAAAATACATTTACAACCACTTTAACAACTTGAGCTCTGTAAAATTTTACCCCCTTTATGACCAGAGCATTTTTTTAATATTCGGCACTGTGCTACTTTACCTGGCAATTGCTCGGTCATGCATCACTGTACGCAAATAAAATGTATATTATTTTTTTCACACAAATAGAGCTTTCTTTTGATGGTATTTATGTTTTTTTTATTATATAAATTAAAAAAAGACCAACAATTTTGAAAATAAAAAAATTATGTTATAAAACATATCAGATCAAAGAAATCTAATTTATTCATACATTTAGGCCAAAATGTATTCTGCTGCATGTCTTTGGTAAAAAAATCCCAATAACTGTATATAATTGGTTTGTGAGAAAGTTGTAAAGACTACAAACGATGGTATATATACTGCAATTTTTATTTTTTTATAATAGTTATGGCGGTGATCAACGACTTGGGACTGTAATAGTGTGGCAAGAAATCTGACACTAACTGACAATTTGTGGGAACTGACTAATTGCCATGGACCTCTCCAGTGACACTAATACAGTGATCAGTGCTAATACTATACACTGTACTAGAAGGGGTTAACATCTCGGGTGATCAAGGGGTTAAATGTGTGCCTAACAATGTGTAATGAGTGCTGCTTTTTACTAAATATCTCTTTGTTTCTTATCCCTGCTTTGTAGGGATCAGACCGAGAGATTGTTCCCTCTGTACAGAGCCCTGTGTTGATTGTTAATACAGGGCCCTGGGGTGTGATCAGACACAGCGGATCAGCAGGTCCCAGCCATGATCATTGGCCGAGACGTGCCAAGTCCTGCTGTGTTTGATCACAGCAGAGCTGGCAGGCAGCGGTGCGCATGTGTGCTCAGAACCCAGAGGGAAGCCACAACGTACAGGTATGTTACGATGCCTGTACGAGCCACCATTATATGTACTGTAGTGGGTCGGCAAGTGGTTAAAGAAGGATAGACCTGGAATAAAACAAATACGCCTACTCACCTCAATACTGCAGCATCAGTTTGATTGCTGCAGCTGTCCCATGTCGGCTCTAAAACCAAGAACTGAGCAATCACAGGACCACCAAGCACTCAGTTCTCAGAATGGAGAACAGCGACTATCAGTCACCGTTCTCCGCTCTGCCCCTCCAGTGCTCAATGAAGCTCCAGGCAGGGGAGGGGGTAGATGCAGCTGGCTTTGGCTCTTAGCTGTGCACTTAGAGACTGAGTCATCCAAGAGCATCCCAACAATATGGTTGGGATATTTCCAGAGGCTGGAATGGCTTTGTGACATCAGCTGACTCAGGGTCACAAGAAGGCAAAAGTTGGTGCACACCTACTCTTCCACTTCTGGGGTCCCCTCTATGATACAGAAAACCAAAAGTGAGGAGCATACATCGCTTCTGGTCTCCTTGGATATACACAGCGCCATTTTTAAATAGGCAAAGCATCTGAGCACAGAGATCTTGGTATGATCAAATGCTTTTTAGGGCAGAGGATGGATCTGGGATCTAATAGACCCCAGATCTCTCCATAAAGAATACCAGTTACTGTTTATTTCTTTCACAAGGAACATTTATATCATAATAATATAGGAAACATAAGTGATCCAAAAAAAAAATAAAAAATTTAACCACTTGCCATCTGGGCCAATTCTAGCACTCTGCTCCTACATGTAAAAATCAGCATTTTTTTTTTTTGCTAGAAAATTACTTAGAACCCCTAAACATATTATATATTTTTAGCAGAGACCCTAGGGAATAAAATGGCGCCGGTTACATTTCACATGATATTTGCGCAGCAATTTTTCAAACTCCTTTTTTTGGAAAAAAAATGAGTTTCGTGAATTAAAAAATAACACTAAAGTTAGCCCAATTTTTTTTTTTTTGTATAATGTGAAAGATTATGTTATGCCAAGTAAATAGATACCTAACATGTCACGCTTTACAATTGCTTTAAAAATGTACTTAAAAATCTCCATAGGCAACGCTTTAAAATTTTTTACAGGTTAACTGGTGGCAATACCTCACATTTGGTTTGAACACTGTTTACATATGTAGGCGCGACGTACGTATGTGTTTGCTTCTACGTACGAGCACATGGGGACTGAAGCACTTTAAATTTTTTTTATTATTTTCATTTTTACACTTTTCCTTTATTTTTTTTATCACTTTTATTCCTATTACAAAGAACGTAAACATCCCCTGTTATAGGAATAGTGCATGGCAGGTCCTCTTTATGGAGAGATCTGGGGTCACTAAGACCTCACATATCTACTCCAGGCTGGAAAGCCTGAGATAAAAAAAAAACAGAATGATCTCAGCTTTGCGGGTGAGTACACGGCAGTAGTTACAACTGCCAGGCCGGACGTGACCTCATAATGTCGCACCCGGACCTCCGAGTCATAGAGGCTGCCAGGGAACATCTGGTCACGGGTATTCTCTATGGTAAACTTCCACTGGCAGCAGATTCCTTCTCCGGCTCGCATGGACAAGCCAGTAGAAGCACGCCTGTAAGAACAATCAAGCGTCTGGACTGCCGCTATGATTGTTCATACGGTGCAGGGAATCGCCAGCTGAAAAAACAATACTGGGTTGATGCCTGTAGTTGCACTGAAATGGGAGGACGTCCATGTACACCCTCCCGGCGGAAGGTGGTTAAGCGAGCGTGTAAAAATGAAGATGTAATGCACCCTGTGCAAAGGCAAACGCACGCGTCAATCCCACCTGCATGCAAATAGCAATCGTCCCACACTTGAGGTATCACCGCAAACCTCAGATCATGGGCAGTAATTCTAGCATCGGACCTCCTGCATAAATCTAAAGTGGTAAGCTGTAAAGGCTTTTAAAGCCCTGACTATGGATAGTAAAATTTACATTGTTTGTCGCTGTTCCACATGCATGCCAAAATTTAAAGTGTGACGTATTTGGTATCTATTTACTCAGCGTAACATCATCTTTTACATTTTACCAAACAATTGGGTATTATATTGTGGTTTTGTGCATTAAACTTTCCAAAAAAAATGTGTGTTCTAAAAACTGCTACACGAATAGTGTGACAAAAAAAAACCATCGCAACAACCACCATCCTGTAGAGCCATATGTTTGGGGGTTTTCTAAGAAAATTTCACCAAAACATAAGGATTGTTACATATAAACAAAAGGTGTAAAAAAAAAAAAAAAAAAAAGGCCTGGAGCTAAAGGTTAAATAAAGCAGCAGATTTAAATAACCTGAAAAGAACAATTGAAACCACATGAATTCAATAGAGCTGCTGTGAAATTTAAAGCCTAGGCTTTCTTTTCCTATCATTGCACCACCACGGCCATCCCTCCCCCACGTGAAGGCTCCTGAATGGCGTCTTTACAATGGCGTCCCCAGGCATCGAACCCCATCAACCAATCAAAAGACGCGCCACCTCCCGTCGTCATGGGTTAGGTCCCATGACCGGAAGTTCCTTTGCAGCCCGGTGACGTAAGAATCTGCTTTTTGCATTTTCTTGCGCGCTAAAAAAAAAGAGAAAAACCCTTGCTCCCAACGTGCTGTAAGTTTATTGTCGGAGAGGAGCGGCGACATGGACACGTCTCAGCTGTGTAAGCTGTTCATAGGAGGCCTCAATGTGCAGACCACAGAGGCCGGCCTCAGGAGTCACTTCGAAGGCTATGGCACCCTGACGGATTGTGTGGTGGTGGTGAACCCGCTGACTAAACGCTCCCGCTGCTTCGGCTTCGTCACCTACTCCACCGCCGAGGAAGCAGACGCCGCCGTCACCGCCTCCCCCCACGTAGTGGACGGTAACAACGTGGAGCTGAAGAGAGCCGTGTCCCGGGAAGACTCCTCCAGGCCCGGGGCCCACGCCAAAGTCAACAAGCTGTTCGTGGGGGGGCTGAAGGCCGACATCGAGGAGGCTCACCTCCAGGAGCACTTCTCCCAGTTCGGCCCGGTGGACAAGGTGGAGATCATCGCCGACAAAGGCTCCGGCAAGAAGCGCGGCTTCGGCTTCGTCCACTTCGCCAACCACGACGCTGCGGACAAGGCGGCCGTGGTGAAGTTCCACCCCATCAATGGGCACCGCGTGGAGGTGAAGAAGGCCGTACCCCGGGAGGAGATCCAGCAGAGCCCCGGGGCTAAGTCTTACCGGGGAGGAGGCCGGGGGAGAGGAGGAGCAGGCTCGGCTAATGGCTACTCCGGGGGGAGGGAAGGCTATGCAGGCGGCTATGAGGCCTATGGCGGGGGCTACAACTCCTATGGAGGCTACGGAGAGCAGGGCGCCTACGGCGACGGCTACAACGGCTTCGGGAACTATTCTCAGCACCTGTCCGCCTATGGGCCCATGAAAGGCTCGGGACCAGCCACCTGGGGGCGCAATAGCAGCACAGGCCCTTACCAAGGAGCTGGGGGATATGGCTCGTACGGCTCCTACTGAACTCCTCCCCCCAATGACTGAGCCATGAATGGACGATGTCTAAGCTTTTTTTTTTTTTTTTTATTACCTACCATAAGACCTGGTCGTTATTCACTCGTCTGGAACACCGTTTGGCCAGGCATTTTGATTTCAATGTCTTCTCATCCTGACCTGTATTCTGTTGCCATTTGATCATTGCTAAACCACGTCTTGGACATAGACTTCCGCTAAGGAGTCAGGAGTTCTTTGTTTTGTTCATGACTTTACCGAATGGCCCACCACCGGTCTGGATTGTGTTTGTTACCCTTCAAACTTCCGGTTATCTGAAAATCCAAGATTTATGTTTTTGTTTTTTTTTTATTTCTATGACATATATAATGTTCATTTAACTGCGTAGGATTTGTGCATTTGGTTTGACCTTATTTTTAATAAAAACCAAACTGTTTTAAGATTATGCTGTTACAGGTCTTCTGAAATTGTTGTTTTGTTCCAAACATATGGAGCAGCAATTACTGCTGCAGCAGCTTCACACAAACAAGTGTCATATGTATTGTGTTTTTTTTTTTTTTAAGAGGTCTCTGCATATTGGCTTTAAAAAGATTGTTTATACATGAGATTTGTGTTCTGCCTGCTCAATGTTATCCTATGTGTCCATACACATTAGGACGATAACAGGTGTATTTTGAGCTAAGCTTTTTTAAAGCCCAGTGTGCATACAGCCGTAATGAGGTCTTGTTCTGATTTTTATGTTATACTGAAAAGGGGTATTAACGTGTTATTAAACCCGACGGCAAACATTTATAGTGCAGCTTTCCAATTGTCAGGTGTGTTGTCTGCATTCGTTTCCTTTTCAGGTCTTGTGCACACTTGACGTTATAAAAACGCCAGTAGCGTTGCCGCATTACTAATGCGAGTTGCAGCATCAGTGTTTTGCCCCCCCCCCAAGAAAACACCTCTCTCCTAAAGCCATGATATAAAGAATGCCAGTTAGCCAGGTTTTACCTTGTTTATAGAGCGGTTTTACAGATGAAAAACTCCCCTCAAAGCCCACTAGTTCTGGGTTTTTTTCCAGCGAAAAAAAGCACTAACACCTATATGTGCATGGACACACAGAATAACATGCAGGGGAGTTTACTGACTGTAGAATAAAATGGCAGCTGTAAAAACGTCCAGTGTGCTTAGGCCTAAAGCTTTCTTTGCATCTGATATGACCAAGTTTTTTTTTTTTTTTCAAAAGAACAAGTTCTGCAAATGTAGCAGTTTAGGGTTGAAACCAACTGTTACTCTGGCAAAGGTGCTTGCAGCAATCGGCCTTTTAAATGGCTGTAACTGTTTATAAAGTATTAGGTGGAGTTTGACCACTTTTATTTTTTTGTATCTATTGCATTGAACATTCTTCCTTCAGACTTACAATGCTGTCCAAAGGTGTTTTGCTCCTCCATCCAGAGTTGGTGGGCACACGAATACCAGAGGTGTTACTGGCCAGATCACCAGGTGAAAACAGGGGGAAAAGACTTAAAAAAACCCCACAAATACAGCCACCACCTCCAATGATTGGTAAGCGGCAATAAATTACATTTTTGGGTTTAATACCACTTGGAAGTTGGATCTTGGGCTTTGTCCCCTTTTCCACTCAGCATGCTATGCCTTGCATTTTGTGTTTACTTTTTTTCAGAAATCATCTTGCTCACTTGCCCCTTTTCCCCTTCAGGGAGGTATAGTCAAGAGTTGGATTTTAGGTTTAACTCTGTCTGGAAGAATGAAACTTCAGTTGGTGGGTACTAAAGGGAGACTGGTATCTTATTGTAGGGGTCCAGAGAGTTGGTAAATTTAATGTAATTATCTGCCAAGATCTTATCTCCTTCCTGCACACTTCAGCATCCATTTTAAGTTCAGAACACTGGGGGTAGGCTCAGTAGTCGTTGTGATCTTAAGTTAGTACTGCTAGCTGTCAATCTGTAGCCTGGACCAAGGGCTGTCTGAGACAGCATGGCCTTTGTGCTGAAAGTACACCTTGAGCGCACCCCCAGCACATAAACGATTACCCAGCGTCCTGTATCTGCAGTTTGTGTGCATTAAAGTTGACTTTTTCCGCTGAACATAAAGGGGTTAAATAGTTTAGGGAGAGCTAAACACATCTCAAACCTTTGATAACTCAGAGGGAGTGTTATATAAAATGTGCAATAGACGTAATCAACAGGTAAAGGGGTTCTAAAGGCCTTTTACCTTCATGTATTCTATGCATGAAGGTAAAAAAAACCTATGTGCAGCAGCCCTCCAATCCTTACCTAATCTCCCTCAAATTCCGTGATTCATGGTGTCCTCGGCTGTCCTGGGACGCTCCCGCATTGGGGCATGCAGTATTTCCCCCAGGGCAGGCAGCTTTCTCTGGGAGCACTGCTTGAGGGGCAGGAGCCAGGCTGGGGACTCTGAAAAGAGCACCGGAGCTGCTCTGTGCAAAACCAATGAACACAGCAGGTAAGTATAACTAACGTGTTTGTTTATTAAAAATAAATAAAGCTTTAATACCACTTTAAAACTAAAGTTCAGACGTTTAAAAAGGTGCAGGTAGCTGGATGTTGTAGAAATCGTCACTGCAGGGATGCAGTCTTGGTTTTTTTTTTTTTCTACCTGCTGCTAAACTACTAGCACTTCAGGGGTTAATAGCTGTGGGTCTCTTGTGAAGTTGCTGTGAAAAAGTTCCCGCTGAGGGACTGCTCTTTCCCTCTATTGAGAAACCACCTTTCATTGCTGGTAACATGATCTTTGAATGGGGAAGAGAATTCTGTGACTCATGGGGAATGTAATCAAAGGGAAGAGGGGGCAGGTCCTTGACAGGGAGTGAAGATACTACAGGTTTTGCTGCCTGCACAACGTGGGATATGCTTCATTACAGGTTTTAATGCTAAACTTCAGCTTTAAAGCTTACGTGTAGGTAAAATGAATATCTCCTAAACATGCACAGTTTAGGTGATCTTCACCCTGCATGCAGCCGCTGACCTCAGCGGTGCATGTGCTCTGAAGGTCTGGTGTATCGTGCTGGAACTTCAGAGCTTCTTGCTGGAGTCGTAGGCTCCCGCGCGCATGCACGGGAGTGACGTCACCGCAGCTCCGGCCCCTCACAGCCCCCTCAGCAGCAACCAGGCACTGCTGCAGAGGCTTTGTTCTAAGGTAAGTGTTTCATAATGAGCTAATATGCGATTCATACCAGCTCATTGTGGCTTTGCCTTACAGGTTATTTTTTTTCAGAGTATACAACCGCTTTAATCAATTGTTGCTGAATCATGTACATGTATGTGATTGACTTCATGCGGTTATACTGGGATGATGCCTTTGGCTACAGACATCATCCCGATTTGTTCTTTCAGGGGACGATTGGTTTTTATGTAAAAGCCATCCTAGCGGCTAATTAGCCGCTGGATAATTTTTACAGGCACCAGGAGGGATGGCTCTCACCCCCTCTCCAGGCTCTACTGTCCCACCAGCCAGACTAAAATGAAGCTGGCAGTTCTGCCGGCTTACCATATTGCTGGTAGAGGACTGGAAGATCCCTGATGAGCTCTATGGTATTGTAAACCAGAAGCAACCTCTATTAGTGTCACTTCCAGTTTCCCCGTATGTAAATAGTGCCATTTTTAAGTTCTGAAAGCATCTGATCACACCAATCTTGGTGTGATCAGATACTTTTAAGGGCAGAGGAAACCCCAGATCTTGCCATAAAGAGTACCTATTACTGTTACATGGGATGTTTGTTCCATTGATCCCTGCTGGGCAGGCAGATAACAGGTCCGTCTCCGCTCACTGTCTGAGCCCCGCTGTTCTCTAAGGGTGATCGGATGAATAGAAAATAGGGTTTCCATCCGTCTGGATTTCACAGACAGGATCGGATATCGGTGGACATGTCACCGCTGACATCCGCTGCTCCATAGACGTGAATGGAGCGTCCGATCAGGTCCCCCTGAAAAATGGATGGGTGGACCCGATCAGACCGCCAGTGTGAAAGGGGCTAAAGGCTTTTAAAGTGATTTTAAAGTCTCATTTTTTTCTATAAAAATGTTGTACTTGCCTGCTCTGTTGCAGTGGATTTGCAGAGAGCAGCCCATATCCTCTTCTCGGGTCCCTCTTCTGGCCCCTCCCTCCTGTTGAGTGCACCCACAGTAAGCAGCTTGCTATGGGGGCACCCGAGTCACAGCTCCGTGTGTCCATTCAGACACGGAGTGCTGTCCCCTCTGATTTGGCTAGCTGACTTTGGTGGCAGCCAATTGCGCCACTGCTGTTTCTCAGCCAATCAGGAGGGAGAATCTGAAAGGACTGACACAATTGTGGACAGAGCGGGACCTCAAGTAAGTGCTAGGGGGCCTTCTGCACACAGAAGGCTTTTTTATCTTGATGCATAGAATGCATCAAGATTAAAAAAAAAACCTTCAGCCTTTACAACCACTTTAAGACCCCTTTCACACTGAGGCACTTCTAAACTGCCAGTAAAATACTGAGTGCTTTTGAAGAGCTTTTCACTAATTTCAATGGAGAGGGGTGTTTTTTCACTGCCCCAGCTTTTCTTTCTTTTGTTTTAGCGTGAAAGCACCCGAAAAGCGCCTTAGTGTGAAATGGGTCTAAAGCAGGGATATGCAATTAGCGGATTTCTGGCTGTTGCAAAACTACAAGTCCCATCATGCTTCTGCCTCTGTGCCATGCTTGTGGCTGTCAGAGGCTTGCTATGCTTCATGGGACATGTAGTTCTGCAATACCTGGAGGTCTGCTAATTGCATATCCCTGGTCTAAAGCATCACCTCTGGAGATTTTTAAATACTCCTGGTTTGTCCTCATTTCACGAGCGTGCGCAATTTTAACCACTTCAGCCCTGGAAGGATTTCCAGCTTTAGGACCGGAGCCTTTTTTGCAATTCGGCGCTGCATCGCTTTAACTGAAAATTGCGCGGTCGTGCGACGTTGTATCCAAACTAAATTTGTGTCCTTTTTTTCCAACTGAGCTTTCTTTTGGTGGTATTTGATCACCTCTGCGTCATTTCTGATCGCCGATATAAACAAAAGAGCGACAATTTAGCAAAAAAACCCAAATTTCTTACTTTTTGCTAAAATACAAATCCAAAAAAAAAAAAATATAAAAAAAACTTTTTTTCACCGTTTTTGGCCGATTTATATTCTTCCTTATATTTGTGATAAAAAAACGCAATCAGCGTTTGATTGGTTTGCGCAAAAGTTGTCGCGTTTACGGATGATGAGAATTCATTTTTAGTGTTTTTATTTATTTATTTTTTACTAGTAATGGCGGTGATCTGCGATTTTTAGCGGTACTGCGATATTTCAGCGGACATTTCGGAACATTTTGACACTTTTTGGGACCATTGGCATTTATACAGCGATCAGTGCTATAAAAATGCACTGATGTGTAAATGCCATTGGCAGTGAAGGGGTTAACCTGCAGGGGGTGCTCTAAGGGTTAACTATGTTCCCTGGGCGTGTTCTAACTGTGTGGGGACTGCCCTAGCTGGGGAAGGGAAGTGGTCACAGCCTCCGTATACAGGAAGGCTGTGATTACAGCCCTTCACAGAACGGAGGTCCGTGTTTACATACACGGACCTCCGTTCCTTCTGTATGTTTCCTGCAATAGATAATGTGGACTTGTGCCCGTTTCACGGAGGAGGAGCCGATTAGTGTGCCTGGTGGACTCTGTGTCTGCTGGGCAGCCGTGATAGATCCACAGAGGCAGAACAGGGATCTGCCTATGTAAACAAGGCAGATTTCCATTCTGACGGGAGAACATGGCGATCTGCTGATCCTAGTGATTAGGAACAGTGATCTCTATGTTCCAGTCAGCTCTTCCCCTACAAAGTAAGAAAGCACAAACACGGTACACATTTAACCCTTTGATTGCCCCTGCTTTTAACCCCTTCCAGTGTAATTTATACATTAACCAGTGCATTTTTTAGTACTGATCACTGTATTGGTGTCACTGATGCCCAAAAAGTGTCACTTAAGGTCAGATTTGTCTGCCGCAGTCCCGCTAAAAATCGATGATTGCCGCCATTACTAATAAAAATCATAAAAAAGAAAAGTCCATAAATCCATCCTGTAGTTTGTAGACGCTATAACTTTTGCGCAAACCTATCAATATACGCTTATTGGGATTTTTTTTACCAAAAATATGTAGAAGAATACATATTGGCCTAAATTGATGAAGAAATTGGTTTTACATTTTTTTTGGATATGTTTTATAGCAGGAAAAATAAATGTGTTTTTTTTTTTTCAAAATTGGTCGGTCTTTATTTGTTAATATCGCAAAAAATAAAAACCGCAGAGGTGATCCAATACCGTCAAAAGAAAGCTCCACGCAATTGTCGGTTAAAGCATCACAGTGCTGTATTGCAAAAAATGGCCTGGTCATTAAGGGGGTAAAACAGTATGGGGCTGAAGTGGTTAAATATAAAGTAAATATATGATATAGTGTTCAAATCACAAGTCGCGCTGTGAAAAAAAACACAAATAAAAATGTTAAAAAATACTTATAATGTAATGTCCACTGTGTTTAAAGTGAAAAAAAAAGTTTTTAAATAAAGCAGGAGTCTTATTTTGAAAATTTAAAGTAATTTTCTAAACACAAAGTCCACTCGTGTCCTTTTTCCACTGTAACATGTATCACCAATGGTGCCTTCATTGACTTCTACTTGTAAACAAAGTGTATCAGAAAAAGCCTGGTCTTAAACCCCTTTCACACATGCAGCCCGATCAGGTCCACCTGTCCGTTTTTCAGGTGGACCTGACTGAATGCCTTATTCACCACTATGGCGAAAAGGCTGTCAGTGATGACGTGCGCTGACATCCGCCGCTATCCGGTCCGCTAAATCCAGACAGATGGAAACCCCATTTTCCATCTGTCTGGTGGATCGGATGAAAATGGACAGGCGGTCCGTTTTCATACGATCTCCCATAGAGGACAGCGGGGTTCTGACAGATTCCGTCTCTGCAAAGGGAGTGGAGACAGATCTGTCATCCACCGGCTCAGCGGGCATCAACGGATCGATGCCTGCTGAGCAAGAGGAGTGTGTGAAAATAGACAGCCCCGTGGGAAAGGGGCCTTAGGCTTCATTCACACCTGGGCATTTTGAATCACGGGCAGAATCAGCGAGATTCTTCACGTGGTTTCAAAACACTGCTAAAATGAAAAATCGCATAACACGAATCTCAGATGCCATTTATTTCAATGGCACCTAAAAATATGGTGCGGTTCTGCTGCGCAAAGCTTGTCACTCAAAAGAAGCTCCTTTTTGGGTGACAAGCTGTATGCGATGTGGTTTGCTGAGATTTATCACACAACAGTCAAAGCAGACCACACTGCGTTTTTAGGTGCTGATTTAAAACACCTGGGTGGTTAAAGTGGCTGTTAAGGCAGAAGGTTTTCTATCTTAATGCATTTTAGGCATTAGGCCTCATACACATGGGCATCTGAAAAAAAATAAGTAAAACGTTGAGTCCGACGTTTTGAAAAAGTCGGCGTCAATAGGCGTTTTTTAAAAATCAGTCCTCTGCTACTTTTCAACCTAAAAACGTCGGCGTCAAAAAACGCTGGTACGATTGGTGAGTGCTAGTGAGCGTTTTGCAGATTGGCGTAAAAAAACGCCAAAATGCTACAGCCTCAGAACGCACTGGTCCTTCGTTCTAGAAACAGCTCACTAATGCCGACGCCCTCTACTGCTCAAAACCGCCAGCGTTTTTAGAGGGCCATTGAATAACATGGAAAGCTGCAAAAAACGCTGGCGTCAAAAAAACGCCCGTGGGTATGAGGCCTTAAGATAAAAAGCTGCCCGTGTGCAGCAGCCACCTCAGCACACCCCATTACTTACCTGAGCCCCATCTTTATCCAGTGATGTTCACAAGTGCCTCGGTTGTCCGGGACTCCCCTCCTGAATAGCTGAGACACAGCAGCGGTGCCATTGGCTCCCACTGCTGTCAGTCATTTAGCCAATTTGGAGAGAGAGGAAGTGGGGTCGAACCAGGGCTCCGAGTCTGAATAAACACATGGAGCTTCAGTCCAGCTCAGGTGCCCCCATAGCAAGCTGCTTGCTATAGGGGCACTCGTCAGGAGGGCGGGGCCAGGAGCACTAAAGAGGGACCCGGGAAGAGGAGGATCTGGGCTTCCCTTGTGCAAAACCACTGCACAGAGCAGGTAAGTATGACATGTTTGTCATTCTTATAGAAAAAAAACTAGACTTTACAATCACTTAATAGCTTAGCTCTGGATATAATCTTACCCTAATTAACCAGTTCCCTACCGAGTCATTGTAAAATGACGTCGGCAGGGAATCTCCGTCGATCCGGGAGGACGTCATATGACATCCTCCCCTTCTGACCAGTACTGTGGGGGCCCGCGGCGATCGCGGATTGATCGTGTCCCTCGGGACAGCCCCCCCTCGATCGGGGTAAAGAGCCAATAAAATTGGCTCTTTACCACGTGACCGGCTGTGTCCAATCACAGCCGGTCACTACCGGCCTTCATGTGCACGCCGCTCGTGTGTGCCCGCGGCGATCGGGGCTGAGGCTTGTCCCTCGGACAAAGCCCAGCTCCGATCAGTGTAAAGAGCCAATAGAATTGGCTCTTTACCATGTGACCAGCTGTGTCAATCACAGCCGGTCATGTGATGTAAACAAACCACGGTAAGAAGCTGTTACCGTGGTTCTCCCTGTCCCACACCGATCGTGTGTGAGAGGGAGATTGCGGTAACAGCTTGTTACCGCCTACTGTGTACACCAAGCACACAATAAAGAGGACCTGTCACCACCCCATCAAAGTACCTGTCACCTGTCCAACAAAGTACCCGAGTACCTATCACCTGTCCATCAAAGTACCTGTCACCTGTTCATCAAAGTACCTGTCACCTGTCGATCAAAGTAACCGTGTACCTGTCACCTGTCCATCAAAGTACCTGTCACCTGTCCATCAAAGTACCCAAGTACCTGTCACCTGCCCATCAGAGTACCTGAGTACCTGTCACTATCCCATCAGAGTACCCGAGTACCTGTCACCATCCCATCAGAGTACCCGAGTACTTGTCACCAACCCATCAGAGTACCTGTCACCAACCCATCAAAGTACCCGAATACCTGTCACCAGCCCAGCAAAGTACCCAAGTACCTGTCACCTGCCCATTAGAGTACCCGAGTACCTGTCGCCAGACCATCAGCGTACCTGAGTACCTGTCACCAGACCATCAGCGTACCCGAGTACCTGTCACCAGCCCATCAGTGTATCCGAGTACCTGTCACCTGAGTACCTGTCTCCTGCCCACCTGAGTACCCGAGTACCTGTCACCAGCCCATCAGAGTACCTGAGTACCTTTTACCAGTCCATCAGATTACCAGAATACCTGTCTCCAGCCCATCAAAGTACTCGAGTACCTATCTCCAGCCCATCAAAGTACCCGAGTACTTATCTGCAGCCCATCAAAATACCTGAGTACCTATCTGCAGCCCATCAGAGAACCCGAGTACCTATCTGCAGCCCATGCCTCATAGAATATACCTCGGGTGTTTGCTTTCCAAAATGGGGTCATTTTGGGGGTAATTCCACTGTCCTGGTGCTCCAGGGCCTTCACAAGTGTGATAGGTATGAATTCAATTTTATGTGTAATTTATGTTCCTAGAATGCCTGACGGTGCTCCCTGCATGTTCGGCCTCTGTATGTGGCCAGGGTGTGAAAAAGTCTCACACGTAGTATCGCCATACTCGGGACGAGCAGCAGAATATATTTTGTGGGTAATTTTTGCTATATACATGCTATGTGTTAGAAATATCTTATAAATTGTCCACTTTGTTTAAAAATAAAAGCGTTTTCATTTTCTTTCCACGTATTTCGAAGACTTGTGGAAAATAATGAACCATTCAAAAGACTTATAATGCCTCATAGATTATACGTTGGGGTGTTTGCTTTCCAAAATGGGGTAATTTTGTGGGTAATTCCATTGTCCTGGTGCTCCAGGGCCTTCAAAAGTATAATAGGTCGTTAGGAAATTAGATGAGAAAATTCTGCTCCTAGAATGCATGACGGTGCTCCCTGCATGTTGGACATCTCTATGTGGTCAGGCTATGAAAAAGTCTCACACGTGGTATCACCATACTCGGGACGAGTAGCAGAATGTATTTTGGGGTGTAATTGGAAGTATGCATATGCTGTGTGTGAGAAATAACTTGTTATGACAATTTTGTTAAAAAAAAAAAAAATTCTTAATTTTCCAAAGAATTGTGGGAAAAAAGTACAACTTCAAAAAACTTGCCATGCCTCTTGCTAAATACCTTGAAAGTCTACTTTTCAAAAGGTAATTTGGGGGGGGGGGGGTATTTGTACATTCCTGACATTTCAGGGCCCCAAGAAATGAGATAGGCCATCAGTGCATCAGGTGTGATCAATTTTCAATGATTGGCACCATAGCTTGTAGACTCTATAACTTTCACACAGACCAAATCCACTAATTTGGGTTATTTTTTACCAAAGATAGGTAGCAGTATAGGTTTTGGCCCAAATTTATGAACAACAATTACTCATTTGCAAAATTTTATCACAGAAGCTAAAAAAAAGTGTTTTATTTTTCACATTTTTCTCACTTTTTTCACTTATTTCGCAAAAAATAAAAAACCCAGAGATTCTTAAATACCACCAAAAGAAAGCTCTATTTGTGTGAAAAAAATGATAAAAATTTTGTTTGGATAGTGTAGCATGAAAGAGTAATTGTCATTCAAAGTGTGAGAGCGCTGAAAGCTGAAAATTGGTCTGGGCAGGAAGGGGGTATAAACGTCCTGTATTGAAGTGGTTAATATTAACCTCTTGCAGAAAGGCTTCCCGTAATGTACTGCCGACGGGCAACCTGTGCACGCATAGTGACGTATCCGTACGTCGCATTCTCCTGGGTTTAGGCCCCCCCCGCTGACACCTGCTGTGATTGTACACAGTGGGAGCCTGTCAGCAAGTCCCAGGCCAATGCTTCACGGCTGGGACCTGCTGATTGGCTGTGTGCAATCACAGAGTACAGAGGGAATGATCTCTGTTCCTGCAAAAGGAATAAGAAACAAATACATTTAGTAAAAATCAGCACACATTACACATAGTTGGGCACACATTTAAACTCCTTGATTGCCCTAGATGTTAACCCCTTCTCAGCCAGTGTCATTAAGGAATCTGTATTCTTTCAGAGAATACAAAGCTGCCTGTAAATGGCTGAGCACCATTCAGCCTGACTCAGTTTTGTTCTGGGTACGGAATGGGATGTTCTCCCACAACCAGAACACAAGGCTCTATATTGTATGTAGCTATGGCTACATTAAAGTTTATTCAGAGTGCACGTATTAGTGTAGGAAATGGCTCATTTGGGCCAGCTTGACCCAAACTAACTATTTAAAGTGACAGTTAAGCTAAAAATCATGTTTAATACAGGTCAGATATTACAAAATAAATGTGTGTAGTGCTAAAATGAAACAAAATCTTGTAGTACATATACAACCATTACACATCACATTACTACCTTCCTCTGGATCAATTGTGGGTATAGGACTGTGTATATGGGATTGTATGATATTTTTTATTTATTCATTTATTTTCATTGGTTGAACTAGATGGACTTGTGTATTTTTTTCAACCTAACTATGTAACTATAACACTAGCATTTTATAATGTTTAATGTGATGTACAGTGGGGGCCGGCGCTTAATATATTGGGGGGGGGGACAAACTGACACCAAACCCACCCCTCACCCTGCGGGAGACGGCTGGGATTGCGGCGATCGCACACCCACCCAGAGACGGATGTGAATGCGGCGATCGAACCCTCCACCACACGCGGGAGACGGATGGTGTGATGATATCAGGCACGAAAAGCACAAAGCAAGGCTGACTCCATCTTGGAAAGGGGGCTACTTAAATGGCTGCTAATTTTTTTTTCTCTTTTCAACATTGTCAGTCCTTGGGCTAAACTCCTCACACCCCCCTCCCTTCCTGGCCAGATCGACTTCAAAGGGGTCATTTGGTCCGGGTATGTGACCAGTCAAGGAGAGAGGCCTGTATGTTTATTTTAACAGATTTGAACAGCAATAAACCAAACACTAAATCACCCAGGGACTCCTGACCTTTTCAGTAACCCATGAAAACAACATGAAAAAGGTAGAAAAACTTACATTCAGTCATAATTCCAGCTAGGGACCTAAGCTAGGGACCTAGTGATAAAACGTATATATTTAAATGTAGAATTTCAGCCCGGATTATTCAAATATAAACATCGCCCTTTTTGAACATAAGAAGGGGCGAAACTAGTTTATTCCTTCCCCAGGGTCCCAGAATGTCACAACACATTTATGTGTGGACTTAATTAAAAGCCCTCAATGTGCTGAGATTGAATTTCTTTCTGTGAGATTTGCCAGGCGGCCCAATCACGAAATATGTTTTTTCATACACAATGTATGGAGTAGGGAGATGTAGGGAAAAATATATTCCCCCTTTCTCTAGCTCTTTGTAGAATTTTTACTTTGTCCCTATAGTTAGACACTTTTGCAAGTAACGGCCTGGGGAACCCCTCTGGTGCTGGGGGTTTAAATGGAACTCTATGAGCTCTCTCAATAAAAAAAATGGTGAGAAAACATCTGTCCCAAGCGTGTTTTTAAGCCAACTTTCCAGAAACTCTGTGGGATTGGACCACTCACTATGTTCCGGAAGGCCTACCACTCTTATATTTTCCCTTCGGAGCCTATTTTCCATGTCATCCATTTTGTACATTTGGGCTTCCATTTTCTCCTGTAGGATCTTCAGCTCTTTTTTAAGTGGGTTGAGTTCATCCTCCACCATGCTTAGCCTCCCTTCCACAGCTATTGTCCTTTCATGGATATTTTGCAGGTCATGCCTTACCAATGATACCTCTTCTCTAACCCCTCTCATTTGATCAAATAACTCCGTCAGTGTAGCCCTGAAGATATTTACTACCTGGAGCACTTCCTTTAATGAGGGCCCAGTCTCTATTGCCGCCTCTTTAGCCAATTTAGTCTCTTGTAAAGGGTCTGGTACCATCGGGCCAGCTGCACTTTTTCCCTCAGTGCTTTCTGCAACTGCTATGGCTGCCTCCGAACTTGTCGCCATTAGTCCTTGGCTTTTCCTCCCGTTTTTCCCCCTGCAGGGTTTTAGTTTGGGGCTGCTGACTTCCCTTCGTGGGCGTTTTAGCAGGGGTATGCGCATACTTTTCCAGCTTTGCTGCCGCTGTTACATTTTCCTTGGTCTTTTCCTTTATTTTCTGGGCGCTTGAGTTTTCCTGAGAGGCCTGATCCTCTCTTTTCTTTTTGGTCATGTTGAGTTTGATTATATCCTTTCTTCCCACAAGGAGTACTATTCTTTCTATATTAAATATCTCCTAGACCCCCTATCAGTGGTTGCAGAGAAAAAGAAAACAGGGCTGTACCCAGCTTACTTGTTGTAACAAGGAAATGGCAAACACAAAAAAACGTTTGTCAAAATTGTCCCCTGAATCTTCCACATCATTAAGAAAGAGCTAGGACGTCAAATGTCATCAAAGTCAATGCCAATGTACACTGCTACTCCCGGTCTATTTTCTCCTTTTCCAATTGGTGTGCTGACATGGACTTTCAGTTCTGCCCCCCCCCTCTCTCACAGGGGTTGTTAAGTAGAGACCGGGCTAACCTGAGCTCCCAGTATCAGGTGTTTACTTTATCCTGCAGTTTATAGAAACAGCCCGGTCCCATAGGACTCTGCAGTCCATTGTTGGTCCTCTCTTCAGGGGAAAATACCCTGCTGGCTCCCACTGCTGAACCCCCCTCTCTCACCGGGGGTTGCCTGGGTGGGTACTTACTGCTCACCTCACCACTTAAAGACCGCCAACACTCCCGCTGCCTTCTGCTTCCCCTCTTCTCACCCTGGGGGTTGCTTCAGCAGCAGCCAGTCATGCTCCTCACTTTCCAGCTGTCCATACCTGCCACGCCTGCCACCCGCAGCACAGCATGGTTTCAGAGCCACCTGTGACTAGTATTTGTGATTTGTGCTTCCGTGTCGGCAGTACCTGAAAGTGCTGTAGCCGAGCCTCAATACTTCAGCCGTCCCTCCCTCCGTTCTTACCCCTCTTTCACATGAGAAGCTCAGACTGGTACTGGCCACCAAAAAAAAAAGAATTTTTCCTTCTTTCCCCTTCCTCCTTGCCTATCCTAGTACTTATACCAGCAGCAGTTCTAAGCGCCAATGAGGCACAGCAAGGTTTTGCAGTTGAATTGAGGAGAAACCAATATATCTGATACAGTTCATAAAAAAGCGACCCCAACTCCTGTTTAAAGTCCAATCCAGCTTAAAATAGCCAATATTAATGTGCTTTTCCAGGTTTCTATATAGTTTTCTCTCGTATACCGGCTTCTATAAAGTTTGTTAAATATTCAGCAATAGCATCTGTCTGTTTTTCAATGTATGCCGTATAGGCTGTGCAATGGTGTGATGGTGGGATGATGAGAGTGTAATAAGTCAGCACAAACAGTGAAGAGTGGTAAGGGCAGTAAGCTGTAGCCTTTGTTGTGTTATATAATCCCACTCAGCATTACCCGGCATTACACAGCTTATCTCTACATGATTTATCACATTTACTCACTGTTCCCTTCGCCGGAGTCGCAGCTTTACCGATACTTAGGGCTTCAGGTGTCACCTCTCCAATAGTGCACCCCAGCCGTGCACCCAATAATCCATCCGGAGAAATATAGCCACTCTATGTGTGGAGTATATGAAGTATACTGCAGACCATGCTGCTACATGTGCATCAAGGTGCTAGAGTGAAGCCCTGGTCCATCACACTGTCCCACAATGCCAGGAAAGCAGCAAGGAGGCACCGACTCCCAGTAGCGCTTCAGGGATCTCCTTAGTGCATCCATCCACCCTCCACATCGGACGCTGTTCGCAGACTGGGAGGGAGCCAGCCCCCCTCTATCGTCCAGGCTCAGAGCGCAGCTAGACAGGTCAGGGATCCGACATCGGAGGCACATGTGGAGCAGGACAAGAGCCGCCGCATGTACGCTCACTCAGGCATCCGGTCACGCCCCCAATCACCACCTTATTAGTTTCGCTCTCTCCTTGTCTTCCACCACCTTTCCCTCCAATCACCTCTTGCCACTTCAACCCTTCTCTTCTACTACTGTTCATCTTAAGACAAAATCTCACCCCTGTCCTGCCCCAATCTAGCCACTTCTGTCTACAATAGATCCCTTTCCTCCACCCTGGACAAGTTCACCCCCCTTAGTACACACAGAATCAGTTCCCAACCCCTACAATCCTGGCAGAGGACACCAGAAGTCCCAAAAAACATAGCCGCTCTCTTGAGCATCTGTGGCATAAGACCAAGCCTCACAAAGACTTCAACCTATATAAATCTGCCCTCCAAAAATACAATTCTTGCCTCCTCACTGCAAAGCAGACCTATTTTATCACTCTCATTAGCACCTTCTCATTCAGTCCCCATTAACTCTTCTCTACCTTTAACTCTCTACTTTATCCTTCACTGCCTCCACCCACTAACTCACTCACTGCCCAGGAGATCGCACATTACTTCAAAAACTAAGATTGATTCAATTCTTGATTAAATCTCCGCTCTACAGGTGTCCCCCCCCCCACTTAACACCACATGTCCACAGGTACAATCGACACTCCCCTTATCCAACCCTGCTACTATAGATGAGGTTGCTACACTTATTTCTAACGCCCACCTAACCCTCTGGACCCAGTTCCCTCTCAAATACTGCAGTCACCTTGTGACTCTGTCCTACACTCTCTAACCCACATCTTCAATCTCTCCCGCTCTTCTAACATCTTCCCCAACTCTCTAAAACATGCACTAGTCTCCCCCATACTTAAAAAGCCTTTTTTGGACCCTACCAATCTTAACAATCTGCTCCCCATCTCCTTGCTCTCCTTTTCCTCCAAACTCCTTGAACGCCTGGTCTACAACCAATGGAGTGACCACCTCATTAAGAATAACCTTCTTGATCCCCTTCAGTCAGGATTTCGCCCTCAACACTCCACAGAAACAACTCTCCTAAGACGCACAAATGGCTTAATAACAGCAAAAACACTGGACACCATTCTGTACCCCTACTCCTTGACCTCTTTGCTGACTTTGATATGGTTGACCACCCCCACCTCCTTAAAAAAATGTACTCCTTTGGGCTCCGTGACTGTGCTCTTTGCTAGCTCTAATCTTACCTATCCCATTGCATCTTCAGTGCAACTTACAATTCTACTTCCTCCTCTCCTCTTCCTTTCTCTGTCGGGGTCCCCCAAGGTTCTGTTCTTGGATCTCTCAATCTACACCTCCTCCCTATTAGCAGGTTATTGAATCATGGAAATATGTAAATAAAAGTGCTATTTCAGTAGGTCAAAGGCACCTTCATCCCGAAAAGATATTAAATAATTTGAAAAAAATGGGATTTTAATGGTGCCAACATATTCGAAGACAACATAATATTTTATACATAAGCTTTTATTGTAGCATATAAAGGATAAAATATATAGAAAAAGTTTTTAAGAAAAAACAATCCATCACATGTGGTTTTTTACCACCCTTGGGATACAGTTGAATGATGTACTTTAGATATTATCTCATTGCCTGTACGTTCAACATGTTTCGCAAATCTTTGCTTCATCAGGAACTTTATACAGCGTAGATAAATTCTAGATAGACAACATATATAATAATTATACATCAGATATACTGATTTTACAATTATATCCACATATCTTGCATATAGAACATAATTTACAAATATTATATTGAAATACAAAATGTATCAAAGAAAAC
>BLSH010080323.1:1607579-1630079 GCA_018402905.1 Glandirana rugosa
TTTCCTTCTCCTCTCCTCCTTCATCTTAACATTCAACGTGACTTCTACGTTACCCTATCCATTCTAATCTCGATCGTTTCTCGTGTCAGTGCCTCGGGTTTCCTCATGTAAAAAAATTCCTCCACCCCCACCAGTTGGCATAGTTTCAGTCGTTTCTCCAGTTCCTCATCCCAATGTCTTACCACAGGTCACAAAAACGACAATAATTCAGTAAACTCGCAGAATCCCCCATACTTAAAAAGCCTTTTTTGGACCCTACCAATCTTAACAATCTGCTCCCCATCTCCTTGCTCTCCTTTTCCTCCAAACTCCTTGAACGCCTGGTCTACAACCAATGAAGTGACCACCTCATTAAGAATAACCTTCTTGATCCCCTTCAGTCAGGATTTCGCCCTCAACACTCCACAGAAACAACTCTCCTAAGACGCTCAAATGACTTAATAACAGCAAAAACACTGGACACCATTCTGTAACCCTACTCCTTGACCTCTTTGCTGACTTTGATACGGTTGACCACCCCCACCTCCTTAAAAAAATGTACTCCTTTGGGCTCCGTGACTGTGCTCTTTGCTAGCTCTAATCTTACCTATCCCATTGCATCTTCAGTGCAACTTACAATTCTACTTCCTCCTCTCCTCTTCCTTTCTCTGTCGGGGTCCCCCAAGGTTCTGTTCTTGGATCTCTCAATCTACACCTCCTCCCTATTAGCAGGTTATTGAATCATGGAAGCTTATTGGATGAAGTAATATGGCTTTACTTTCATGGAGGATGTTAGGTTATGTCTTAGAGCATTAGAAACATGACACAGGAACAAGTACATGCACTGAACATAGACAGAATATCCTGTGATCACATACCAAAGAATAACACACTATAAAACTGCAGTGCCACCTGCTGGATAGATAGGCATAATACATATAGTATATAGTCAGTTTATATGCAACTGCTGTTGCTCTTCCGATACCCCTTCTCAACAGCATGTGCTTTGTCAAATTATATTCACCTTCTTCTGCAAATAACTATGACGTTCCGTCAATAACGGCTTTGTGAGTGCATCAGCAGTCATCTCCTCTGTTGGAATGTCAATAACACCTTGTTCTTGATTGTCCCTCAGTAGGTGATACTTGACATCGATATGTTTGGTTTTAGGATTGACCCTTTCTGATTGCGTAAACTTTATACATCCCTGGTTGTCTTCAAAAATGGCAATTGTTTTTGACATGTCTATCCCAGTGTCCACAAAAAGTTGACAAATCCATATCACTTCTTGACATGCGTGTGCTGCTGCAATGTATTCTGCTGCATTTGAAGATAGAGCGACAGTTGATTTCGACTAGACCAACTTATGATTCCTTCCCCATACTGGAAGATGAATCCACTTGTGGATTTACAGTCTGTGCAGTCCCTAGCCCAATCAGCATCCACATATCCGACCAGTTTTGGATTGTTGCTTCTGGTAACAGTAACTTCATCTGAATTATTCCTTTGAGGTACTGCATCACTCTTTTTTCTGCATTCTGTCATGCCGACAGGGACCTGAAACTTTCCTACATAGCATGCCCACTGCTGTGGTAGAGCTGCACGATTCTGGCCAAAATGAGAATCAGATTTTTTTTGCTTAGAATAAAGATCACGATTCTCTCACAATTCTCACGGCGATTCTCTTACATATATAAAAAAATTGGGCTAACTTCACTGTTTAGTGTTTTTTTTTTAAAGTGTAATGCAAACACCGTGTGACATAAAATATTGCAAGAACCGCCATTTTATTATCTAGGGTCTCTGCCAAAAAAAATATATAATGTTTGGGGGGTTCTAAGTAATTTTCTAGCAGAAAATACTGGATTTTTACCTTTAAGCAACAAATGTCTGAAAATATTTAGTCTTGCGGCGACAAGATGGCTCGATATCGCAAAATGCCGTCATACGACGGCGGCTGCGATATCATGCACTGTGAGCGCCGCCTGTGTTCAGGGGGGGGGGGCAGGGAGCGGGTGTGGTGGACTCGATCTCCGCCGGCTACCCGCGATGCCTCCCCCACAGTGAAAGAACGGAGGTCCTTGTAAGTAAACACGGATCTCCGTTCTGTGAAAGGGGGAAGGGCTGTGATCACAGCCTTCCTCTATATGGAAGCTGTGATCGCTCCCCTTCCCCTGCTAGGGCAGCCCACACACAGTTAGAACACGCCCAGGAAACACAGTTAACCCTTAGAGCGCCCCCTGCAGGTTAACCCCTTCACTGCCAATGGCATTTACACAGTAATCAGGGCATTTTTATAGCACTGATCGCTGTATAAATGCCAATGGTCCCAAAAAAGTGTCAAAATGGTCCGACATGTCCGCTGCAATATCGCATTACCGCTAAAAATAGCAGTTTGCCGCCATTACTAGTAAAAAATAAAAACCCCAGAAACGAATTCTCATTGTCTGTAAACGCGGCCACTTTTGTGCAAACCAATCAATAAACGCCGATTGCGATTTTTTTTATCACAAATATGAGGAAGAATATAAATTGGCCAAAACCGATGGAAAAAAATGTTTTTTTTTATATATATTTTTTTTGATTTGTATTTTAGCAAAAAGTAAGAAATTTGTTTTTTTTTGCAAAATTGTCGCTCTTCTTTTGTTTATAGCGGTGATCAGAAATGACGCAGTGGTGATCAAATACCACCAAAAGAAAGCACTATTTGTGGGAAAAAAAGGAAGCAAATTTCATTTGGGTACAACGTCGTACGGCCGCGCAATTGTCAGTTAAAGCGACGCAGTGCCGAATCGCAAAAAGGGCTCTGGTCCTAAAGTGTGAAATACTTCCGGGGCTGAAGTGGTTAAATGGCTAAACTAAACTCTTCTATACACCGGAGTTCATTCCTTTGATAATTTGAAAATTTGTATCTCTTTGCTTCTTTTATCAGCACTTTCACACCGGGGGCGGTGGGGCATTAGCGGTAAATCCTTGCGTTTCCGAGGCGGTGTGCAGCCACTTCGGAAGCACTGCCCCACTGTTTTCAATGGGCAGGGGCGGTGGAGGGGCGGTATATCACCACTCACCGCACCGCTCCAAAGATGCCGTTTGCAGGACTTTTAATAACGTCCTGCAAACGCACCGCCCCAGTGTGAAAGCACTTCCGGCTTTCACATTGGCGTGAATGGGGAGTGATTTTTTAGGTGCTTTATAGCCGCTATTTTTAGCTAAATAGCGCATGTAAAGCATCTCAGTGTGAAAGGGGCCTAAGAAAAAGGTTCCTGGGGAGACTTCAGGCGACTTGCATTGGCTTCTATTATTACAGTCAAGTCGCGCTGAAGTGCCTCGCAAGTCGGGTCGCCCAGTGCAGCCAAGTGTCCCAGTGTGAAGATTCTTATCTCCTCCTGAGCTGACAGTTTTTTCTAGTGTCTCTGTCTCCATTATGACTGCACTGAGAATCGCGGTAATCTGGCATGGAGATCGAGGGGGGTGCTGTGAATCGAGATCACAATTCTTTTATGATTAATCTCTTCAGCTCTATGCTGTGGTTATGTCCATGGTCTTGTCACAGTGGCAATATATAGCAGTTTACCGATTGCTCTGCGATACTTGTCATTGTTGGGTAGCAAGTTTTCTGCTTCATTCCTCTTTAGATAGCCTTGTTCCATAGGAGTTTTCACTTCCTTTGCATCTTGCATATGGAATTGTTCCAAGATTTTCTGAGAAGATAACTTCCATCTTCTTCTCTCTCTATTTGGATTCACAGATAGTAGCTAATGTTCCCAAGTTCTTTGACCTTAAAATTTTCTTTCAGCTTGTAAACTATCTGATTGCAATCCCCTTCTTGTTCAAAACAAGTTATAATGTCACCAACAGTGTAGGGATCAACTCACAGTTTCTTTAACACAAGTGTCATTTTTTTTAATATAATCTTTATTTTGAATTTTGAAAAATGGAAAAAAACATAGTTACATAGTCAGGTTGAAAAAAGACACAAGTCCATCTAGTTCAACCAAAAAAAAAAAATTATTTATATATAACCAAACAATCCCATATACAATCCTTCACCACAGTTGATCCAGAGGAAGGCAAAAAACCCCAGCAAAGCATGATGCAATTTGCTATAACGGGGGAAAAATTTCCTTCCTGATCCCCCGAGAGGCAATCGGATACACCCTGGATCAACTACCTAAAAATTTTAGTACCCAGTTATATTATTTACATTAAGGAAAGAATCCAGGCCTTTTTTAAAGCAATCAACCGTGCTGGCCAAAACCACCTCTGGAGGGAGTCTATTCCACATTTTCACAGCTCTTACTGTGAAGAAACCTTTCCGTATTTGTAGATGAAATCTTTTTTCCTCTAGATGTTAAGAGTGCCCCCTTGTCCTTTGTGATGACCTTAAAGTAAATAACTCAACACCAAGTTCACTATATGGACCACTTATATATTTGTACATGTTGATCATATCCCCTCTTAACCCTCTCTTCTCAAGAGAGAATAAATTCAGTTCCTCTAATCTTTCCTCATAGCTAAGCTCCTCCATGCCTTTTATTAGTTTGGTTGCCCTTCTCTGTACTTTCTCCAGTTCCCCGATATCCTTTTTGAGAACTGGTGCCCAAAACTGAACTGCATATTCCAGATGAGGTCTTACTAATGATTTGTACAGGGGCAAAATAATGTCTCCAACTCTGGAGTCCATACCTCTCTTAATACAAGAAAGGATTTAGCTTGCTTTGGAAACCGCAGCTTGGCATTGCATGCCATTATTAAGCTTATGATTTACCAAAACCCCCAGATTCTTCTCCACTATGGATTCCCCCAGTTGTACTCCCCCTAGTATGTACGATGCATGCATATTCTTATCCCCCAAGTGCATAACTTTACATTTTGTCAACATTAAACCTCATTTGCCACATAATCGCCCAATTAGACAGTGCATTGAGGTCTGCTTGTAAGTTGGAGACATCCTGCAAAGACGTTATTCCACTGCATAGCTTGGTGTCATCTGCAAACACTGAAATGGTACTTTTAATCCCAGACCCTATATCATTTATAAATATATTGAAAAGTGAGGGTCCCAACACTGAACCTTGGGGTACACCACTGATAACCTTAGACCATTCAGAATAAGAATCATTAACCACTACTCTCTGAATTCGGTCTTTTAGCCAGTTTTCTATCCATTTACAAACTGATCTTTCCAAGCCGGTAGCCTTTACCTTACACATTAGCCGTGTGTGGGGAACAGTGTCAAACGCTTTTGCAAATTCCAAGTATACCACGTCCACAGCCACCCCTCTATCCAAGGTTTTACTTACCTCCTCATAAAAAGAAATCAGGTTTGTTTGACAACTTCTGTCTTTCATGAGGTCTTTTATTAAACTCTCCAGTAACTTCCCAGCTATAGAAGTTAAACTAACAGGTCTATAGTTACTTGGTAAAGACTTTGATCCCTTTTTAAATATGGGCACCACATTGGCCCTACACCAATTCAGTGGTACTATTCCAGTCATTAAGGGGTCCCTAAAAATTATATACAATGGCTTTGAAATGACAGAGCTCCATTCTTTTAGGAACTGTGGATGGATGACATCTGGTCCAGGTGCTTTATCTACCTTTATTCTGTCTAAATACTTCTGGACCATTTCACATTTGAGCCATTGTGGATCATTCGGGGCTGTGTCACTACCACCCCCATTGTGGACATGAGCTTCCCCGTGCTCCTTTGCATACACAGAGCTGAAGAAAGTATTTAATAAGTTTGCCTTATCTTTGTCCCCAGTCACACACTGACTTTATTTTGTAAAGGGCCTACATGCTCAGACCTGACCTTTTTACTATTAATATATTTAACCACTTCCCGCCCGGCGTATAGACAATTGACGTCCGGGCGGGGGGTTCATTATCCTGACTGGACGTCTATTGACGTCCTCAGGATAATCCGCGATCGCGCGCCCCTGGGGGCGCGCATCGCTGCGATCGGTGGTGCAGTGGGTCAGGCTGACCCACCGCATTACCGACCGAGGTAAAAGGCTTCGATCTGAAGCCTTTTACCATGTGATCAGCCGTGACCAATCACGGCTGATCACAGTGTAAATAGGAAGAGCCGTTGATCGGCTTTTCCTCTGCTCAGGTCTGCAGACCTGAGCAGCGGAGAGCTGATCGGCTGCTCTCCTGAGAGGGGGGGGGCTGCGCTGAACATTTATCAGTGCAGCCACCCTCAGGATCACCCCACTGGACCACCAGGGAGCCGGATCAGGGCCACAGGGAGCCCCCCCCGCTGGACATCGCACACAGGCCGCCCAGGACCACCAGGGAATGAAATCAGAGGCCGCCCAGGACCACCAGGGAGCCCCCACTAGACCACCAGGTAAGGGCATTATTGTGCACTGTAGGGATGGCACTGTGCCCATGTATGATGCCTGCCAGTGCCATCCCTAACAGTGCTTGTTGCACCTGTGCCCACCACTGCCACCTATAAGTGCCCACCTGTGCCCACCCGTGTCACCTATCAGTGCCCACCCGTGTCACCTATCAGTGCCCACCTGTGCCACCTAAACGTGCCCACCTGTGCCACCTAATAGTGCCACCTATCAGTGCCCATCAGTGCCCAGTGCCACTTATCAGTGCCGCCTAGGAGTGTCCATCAGTGCCGCATATCAGTGCCACGTATCAGTGCCCCTCAGTGTTGCTTGTCAGTGCCGCCCATCAGTGCTGCATATTTGCCCCATCATCAGTGCAACCTTATCAGTGCCACCTCATCAGTGCCAATCTGTACTGCCTCATCAGTGCCCGTCAGTGTAGCCTCATCAGTGCCCATCAGTGTAGCCACATCAGTGCCCGTCAGTGAAGGAGAAAATGTACTTTATACAAATTTTTGTGACAGAAACAAAGAAAAATGTTTTTTTTTTTCAAAATTTTCGGTCTTTTTTTCTATAGTGCAAAAAATAAAAACCGCAGGGGTGATCAAATACCACCAAAAGAAAGCTCTATTTGTGGGAACAAAATGACAAAAAGTTTGTTTGGGTGCAGCGTCGCACGACCGCGCAATTCCTATTCAAATCGCAACAGCACTGAAAGCTGAAAATTGGTCTGGTAGGGAAGTGTTCTAAGTGCATGGTATTGAAGTGGTTAAAGAATTTTTGGGGGTTTGTCCTACTATCTTTTGCAATCTGTCGTTCATTCTGAATTTTTGCATCCTTGATTTCCTTTTTACATATTCTGTTATATTCTTTGTAACATTTAAAATCATATTAAAAAATATCAAAGAAGCAGAAAAGACAACTTATTGTAGGGGCTGAACACTCGTAGTCACACATGTATCAGTACGACAATATTAACAATAACTTGGTGCAATCAACAAAGCGGAGCTTATGTCTCTTTCTAGTTTTTGCCTTTCGACAGCGTAGGCAGTCGTATGAGCTAATGCACCAAACTCAGACTATAACCCAGGGAGTGCATCAGAGCCACGGTGCCAGGGGGTCACGAATCCACCAGAAAAACAAAAAAAAAAGGAGAAAAAACATTTCAATAAAATTGAAGACACCAAAAGAAAAAGAACAACATATCAGCATCACTTCACATATCAGTATCACCCTTAATATAGAATTTCCGAAAGTCTGCGGCAGTAAATCCCGATCTCCGGCTGAATATGCCGGGGCTTCAAGGCCTGACAGCACCAGACTGTGGAACCTGGTTACCATTAGAAACATAATGGATCCAGGTGGCCCATATACTGCAGAATTTCTCATATCTGCCTTTGCATTTTGCCACCCACTCCTCTGCTGCCATTATTGTGTCAACCATGCGGACCCAGTCCTGGATACTAGGGATATGTGTGGATTTCCAGTGGATTGGGATTAAGAGGCGAGCAGCATTCAAAAGGTGTGGCAAAACCGACTTGCGATATTGGCTAAGAGGAATGGTAGGCACATGCAATAGGAACTCCATTGGGGAGTCTTTCATCAACATCGAGGATTATTTTAATCTGGGCCCTGACGTCCATCCTGAAGGGTAGTAGTCACGGGCACTCCCACCATATATGCAGCAAAGTGTCACGCAGTCCACAGCTCCTACAGCAGAAGTCAGATGCAGCTGGATAAATCCTAGCCAATGTGGTCGGCACCCTATACTATCAGGATAGTATTTTAAAGCTATTTTCTTGCATCTCAGTATCTACTGAACTTTTATGAGTCAAGTGGAACAGCTGATCTAGCTGGGTTTCTGTGAAATTATGCCGCATGTCCCTTTCCCATTCCCTCACATAAACTGGCCTGGTTCTATGGTCAATCGACTGTAACAGCTCAGATAGTACAGAGATGGAGTGGGGAACTGTTTCTGTGGACTTGCACAGTTTCTCAAAGAAGGTCAGGGAAGATGGGGATCTAATAGAATGAGGCAAACTATGAATGAAATGGTGCAACTTTCCATAGCGCCACTCATCCATTGGGAATTGACCAAATTGGGATCTAAGCCATTCCAGAGACACCAAGCCCTGTTCATGAATGAATCTCTCACATCGCGTCCCCCCATCTCTCGCCTATGTGCAAAAGAAGGAGATGTGCTCCCCCGGAACAAACCAGGGGAAACCACTCAAGGGTGCTAGCGGAGAGCCCGGTGAGGATAACTTCCCCTGGGCATTCAAAACATCCCACAGCCTCAGCACTCGGGCAGAGAGAGGAGACACGAAATCCGAGAGACCCTGGGGCAGCCATGGGGCATGTGCCAGGTTACATCCAGCTAAAAATTTCTCCAGAGAGACCCAGGCTTTCGTGGATGTGTGGTGATGCCTATCCAAGATTCTTTGCAGTGCAATCGCCTCATAATATCTTCGCAAGGAGCGGACCCTTAGCCCTTTAGGCTGTTGCCAGATAAACTTCAAAAACAAACTGGTCTGGGGCTGCATGAGGGCTGTCGGCACTGGGGAGCTACAGTTCATTGAGAGAACCATGAATGGCAACATGTACTGTGACATACTGAAGCAGAGCATGATCTCCTCCCTTCAGAGACTGGACTGCAGGGCAGTATTCCAACATGATAACGATCTCAAACACACCACCGAGATGACCACTGCCTTGCTAAAGAAGCTAATTGAGGCAAAGGGAATCGTTATTAAACAAAGTGACAAAGGCGGAAATTTCATCCTAGTGGATGAAGAACAATATGAGAAGGAGGTTAAACACCTTCTGGCGGACAGAAGGACCTATACGAGACTGGATTGTGACCCCTTTCCCAATCTAGTAAATGGGAAACTCAGAGTGGTAAAAGAGGAGGGTCTTCTCAGCCGATGAGAATTTGAATACCTGCACATTAAATAATACAATGTTCGAATCTTTTATATAATACCCAAAATACACAAATCACTGGAGAACCCACCAATAAGGCCTATTGTATCTGCCATAAAGGGGTCTCTAGAGAGAATAGGGAGGTATTAGGACTCCTTGTTAAAAGACATGGTGTTCAACTTAAAATCCTATGTGCAGGACAAGATACACGCCCTGGTAAAAATTGCCAACTTGAAGATTGAGGAAGAGGTCTGGCTGGTGGGTATAGATGTCTCTGTACACCTCGATCCCCCATAATTGGGGGGTACGGGAGGTGGAGAGACTCTTGGAGAGAAGTTATCCTGAGAATGCCCCACAAAATGAGTTTCTAGTTGAGTTGCTCATCTTTGCCCTTGAAAATAACTATTTTCAGTTTTTGAGTAAATACTACAAACAAGTGGAAGGCACCTTGATGGGTGCCCCATGGGCCCCATCATATGTTTGCCTCCACCTCGGGCTAAGGGAGGAGGAGGTAGTCTACGTGTTGCGCTGTACCTTGGCCACGTACATACGTGGTAAGGTACATCGATGATGTGCTTATGATCTGGAGGGGAGGTGAAGCACTGCTTTGGAGGCTCATTGAGGATCTCAATGTCAAGACTGACTTATGTCTGCGATCGACAAGAGATTTCTTTCCTAGGCTTGTGGATTGGCATTGAGGAATCCTCAATCGTTACCCGCACCTACAGAAAGGGGACATCGGCAAATACACTTTTACATGCTGATAGCCACCACCCTAGATGGTTAAAGGATGGCATCCCAGTAGGGCAGTTCCTATACATCAAGAGGAACTACTCCAACCCAAAGGACTTTAGCAAAGAAAGTGACGACCTATACAAATGGTTTGCTGAGAGGTTATTCTCACAGACAGCATAGAAGGGCAAAACAAAATGTGTCGCGATATGAAAGAACTACCTTAATTGAAATAAAGCCCAAGAAGGACAACAGGGGGAACCCTGGCCCAGTAAGGATTATAACCCCATATGAGGCCTAGTGGAACACATTGAGAGATATCCTCAAAAAACACTGGGGTATACTAACTAACACACCACGTGTAAGGAACCATCCCGGGCCATTGGTTCGCCTATGCACGGGCGCACGTGTCCATGCGTGCTTGCCCACGCTTGTGTGTGTTCATGCGCTCCTATGCGCATGCGCGTGCGCATATGCGCTGGTAATGGCACCAATAGTGGCCATTTAAGCAGACAGCACCAGAAAGCAAGTGCTGTCCGTTCTACAGCGTTCCTGCACCTGTGACCCCCAGCGTTTGTTTGACAGACTTCTTGTTCCTGTGACCCTGGCTACCCTTTGGACTTTGCTGTTATCTGCCTGCCCTGACCCCGGCCTGTTTACGACTATTCTTCTGCCTGACCCCCTTGTACTTCAGCCGCCTGCACGTTGCTTGTACCCGACCCAGCTTGTACCCGACCACCCGATTGCCTCTGTACTGCACCAATAATATTATAAAAAGACTTCAGCGCCTAGAAACAGTTAAAATTATACACAAAAGACGTAATCATCTAGTGATTTGACTAATGTTGCCAGTTAGAAACAATCACTCTATGATACCTCCAGTGGAACCTCCGGGGGTTGCCCTGCTGCAGTGATACGATGGCTATTGCCGTCTACCGTTGAAAGAATTATTATAAATAATCACCGCGCTGGGTAATATGAGTGTCAGCTGTAGAGCAAGTATTAACCACATACACATACTGTATGTCCTCAAATTTGAGGGAACCACTAAACAGTATATAAAAATCACTCTGTAGGTCAGGGGTCCTCAAACTATGGCCCTCCAGTTGTTCAGGAACTACTATTCCCATCATGCATAGTCATGTCTGTGAATGTCAGAGTTTTACAATGCCTCATGGGATGTGTAGTTCCGCAACAGCTGGAGGGCCATAGTTTGAGGATGCCTGCTGTAGGTAAATCCATGTGGCTTTCAATGGATGTACTGTCCTCACAATTGGTGAATAAAAAAGTGCTGGTGCTCAGAAGACAACAGGTGCTGCAACCGTGTAAAGCGTGCCCCACATGGATGTACACTCACCCTTCTTCCAGCGACCAACTATCTCTAGTATGGTCTGTAAAGGCTCTTGGGGGAGTGTAGTTGATCCCTATGTGGATTTCAGCTCTCCGTGTCTTCGGCTTTTACTCCAATACAAATGTCACCATGTAGATGGAAAGAAAAAACCCAAATGGTGCAAGTACTGTCTTAAAATTTATTGAATATAAAACAAGCTAAAAGAACTCACATGCCCAGGTGCCTATTGGTTCTGGCACCGAATGTAAAGGCAGCCGATTGAGTAAGGGGAATCACCCCAAGGAAGGTATAGTGCCAGAACCAATAGGCACCTGGACATGTGAGTTCTTTTAGCTTGTTTTATATTCAATAAATTTTAAGACAGTACTTGCACCATTCGGGTTTTTTCTTTCCATCTACATGGTGATATTTGTATTGGAGTAAAAGCCGGAGACACAGAGAGCTGAAATCCACATAGGGGTCCACTACACTCCCCCAAGAGCCTTTACAGACCATACTAGAGATAGTTGGTCGCTGGAGGAAGGGTGAGTGTACATCCATGTGGGGCACGCTTTACATGGTTGCAGCACCTGTTGTCTTCTGAGCACCAGCACTTTTTTCTGTACTGCACTGCCTGCCAGTTACCGACCCGGACTGCACCACTATCCTTCAGCCTGCACGAGCTCCAGCGGACCTATACCTACCATCAGAGACTTGTCCAGCCCTCGTGCTCCCCTGTGCTCCAGAGCTCCCTGTCTGCACTCAGGGGTTCTCGAACCAGGGCCGTAAGAGAGGTTGTCCCCTACATAAGCCAGACTCAACTACTAGGTACGTGACAGCAACGGACAGCCATGTGTGAGTCTGCGCCAGGGCCCTCTCCAATGGAGGAATTATGTGTTCACCTTGCTGGCTTAACCCAAGCCGTGAAAAACCTGCAGGAGGGATATACCCGCTTGGAGAATCAAGTCCAGGACCTGGCGTCCCCAAGCCCCACCAGTGCTGGCCAAACGCCTCCTCGCACTATACTGGCTCTGCCTACGGAACCTAAGGTGCCCATGCCTGAGCTGTTTGCAGGGGACCGCAGGAAGTTCCGGGCCTTCCACAACTCCTATGAGTTGTACTTCGCTCTCCAGCCCCGTACATTCTCATTGGAAACCACCAAAGTAGGCCTGGTGATCTCGCTTCTCCTGGATGAACCACAGGCCTGGGCTCACCGCCTATTGGAGCAGAAAGCCCCTGAGACCACCACTTTGGATTGGTTATTTCATGCCATGGCCCAATTATATGAGGACCCCCACCAGGCCGCCACCGCAGAAGCGGCACTTCATGCCCTCCAACAAGGTCACAGCACTGCGGAGGAATATGTGTCATAATTCAGGCGCTGGAGCGCCGACACTGCATGGAATGATTCCGCCCCCTGATACCAATTCAGGCTGGGGCTCTCCGAGCCGCTCAAGGATGAGCTGGTGTGAGTTGGAGTACCTCATACCCTGGGCGCCTAAATTAACTTGGCGATTCAAATTGACCACCGTCTGTGACTATGCAGGGCAGAGAGGGCCACGGGGTCCCTGCAGCCCACCTGGATGCTCCCCCGAGTGCCCAGTTACACAGAACCAAGTCCGGCTGCAACAACCTCCTCCTCCTGACTACAAGATCACCCTGAGCCAATACAGATTGGGCTCCTTCGGCCATCTCTCTCTTCTGAGGAAAGACAGAAGCATGGCTCTTAACTTGTGCCTCTACTGCGGGGGTTCAGGGCATCTAGTAAGGAACTGCCCCGCAAAGGCCGGTAAGTGTTCGACTCCAGTTTTAGGGGAAGTGTTAACCCAGCCGAGCCTTAAATCTCACCTTATTCTCTCCATTTTTCTGCAGCTTCCCAACGGGAGTATTCAAGTGCCAGCCATCCTGGACTCGGGGGCTTGTAGTTGTTTTATTGATCTCTCCTTTGCCACCCAGCACTGGATTCCTCTTCGGCCCAAGCAACATCAGATGGTCATTAGATTGGCTGATGGGTCAATTATCAAGTCTGGCACAGTGACCCATGAGACATGAGACCGTCCCCCTGCCTGCCTGGACGGCCGAAGGCCATAAGGAATACTATACTGTTGGACGCTATTGCATCTCCATTGTTTCCAGTTATCCTTGGTCTCCCCTGGCTCTGAATCCACAGTCCTCACTTTAACTGGAACACCGGAGAAGTTCATTTCCTGTCCCAATACTGTCTGAAACACTGTCTCCAGTCGCTCCGAGGGGCATCTCCAGCAGCGCTCTGTCTCAACCCTGATCCGGACCAGGAAACCCGCCTTGCTGTCCCTGAAATATACCACGACTTCCGGGATGTATTCAGTAAAAAGGGACAGACACCCTACCTCCACATAGGCCATACGACTGCCTGATAGACCTGTTACCTGGAGCCAAGGTTCCTTTCGACGGAACATTCCCTCTTTCAGAAGTGGAGCTAGTGGCTCTCAAAGCCTACCTTGAGGAAAATATGCACAAGGGCTTCATCCGGTCCTCTACATCCCCTGCTGGAGCCGGGATCTTTTTCGTTGAGAAAAAGGACCATACCCTCCGGCCATGTATCGATTACCGGGACTTCAACAAGATCACGGTCAAAAACCGATATCCTCTGCCCCTGGTCCCTGAGTTGGTTCAACAGCTGGGCTCTACAGCAGTATTTACCAAGTTGGATCTTCGTGGGGCCTACAATTTGATCCGTAAACGGGAGGGGGATGAGTGGAAAACGGCCTTTCGGACTTGGTTTGGCCATTTTGAATATTTGGTCATGCCATTTGGGCTATGCAACGCCCTGGCCACTTTCCAGCACCAGGTCAATGATGTTTTCAGGGACTATCTTGATTTATTCATAGTGGTCTATCTGGATGACATCTTCATTTTCTCCCCCTCCTTGGAGGAACAGCGAAGCCACGTCAAGCGCGTACTTGGACGCCTCCGGCAACATGGCCTGTATGCGAAGGCTGAAAAGTGTGCCTTTGAATGTGCAGACATTTCCTTTCTGGGATTCCACATTTCCACTACAGGCACTACCATGGACCCCCATAAGGTCTCAGCTATTATTGACTGGCCAACGCCAGTGCATAAAAAAGCAGTGCAGCGCTTTGTAGGCTTTGCCAACTTCTATAGGAAGTTTATCCAAGGATTTTCTGCAGTCATCTCTCCGGTAACCCAACTGACCAAGCAGAACTCCCATTTTGTCTGGACCACGGAGGCGCAAACAGCCTCCCAGACTCTGAAATAGCTGTTCACTTCAGCACCTGTTCTAAAACACCCTGATTCCACGTTGCCTTATATCTTGGAAGTGGATGCCTCTGAGACCGTAGTTGGAGCGGTTCTATCCCAAAGACGGGCCCAAAGCCTTACTACACCCCAACGTCTTCTTCTCGCGGAAGCTTACTCCCCCCAAGAGAAATTACGATGTGGGGGACAGAGAGCTTGTAGCTATCAAATCCGCCTTGGAAGAATGGCAGTACCTCCTGGAAGGAGCAGTCCATCCTATTCGGGTCTTCACAGACCATAAAAATTTTGAATATCTAAGGACTGCTAAGAGACTCAAGCCTCGGCAGGCTCGTCTGGCCTTGTTCTTTTCCCGGTTTCAGCTCCATATAATGTACCGGCCCGGATCCAAGAACGTTAAACCCGATGCACTGTCCAGGATGTTCCATGCTATCCGGCTACCATCTTACCTGCCCACAGCTTCTTGTTGGTCCAGGAGGACTTCTTAACCCGGATCAGGCAAACTTTAGCCTGCTCCACGGTACCCGCCGACTCCGGACTCTGTGAAAAACAGGTTATGGTGGTCGGGTACTCAGATTTTTGTACCTGAGGAGCTCCGCTTGACTGCCTTGGAGCTCTGTCATGACCATTAACTAGCTGGGCACTTCGGCAGCAGAGCTGCAAGCCCGCAGAGACAGCAGAGCTGCTGGCTTGCACTTTTTGGTGGCCCCACATGAAGGAGGACTGCAGAAATTACGTTGGTGCCTGCCCTACCTGTGCTCAAATTAAGATGGAAAGGACCAAGGCTTGGGGCCTGCTAAACCCGTTACCCATTCCTGAGCGTCCATGGTCCCGAATCTCAATGGACTTTATTGTTGAGTTGCCCCCATCTGCAGGATTCACTACAATCTTTGTGGTGGTTGACCGCCTCATGAAAATGGTGCACTTCATTCCAATGAAGGGCACCCCCTCAGTTACTGAAACAGCCCAAGTGTTCATCAAGGAGGTTGTTCGCCTACATGGCATTCCAAAAAACATTGTGTCCGATAGAGGTGTGCAGTTCACATCCCGGGTCTGGAGGTCTCTTGGGAATTGAACTAGCCTTTTCATCAGCATACCACCCGCAGTCCAATGGCCAAACAAAGAGGACCAACCAGACCCTCAAGCAATACCTCCGCTGCTACTCCTCATGCTCACAAGATGACTGGATCTGCCTGCTGCTGTTAACTGAGTTTGCCTACAACAATTCTGTCCATTCTGCTACTAAGCAATCTCCATTCTGGGCGAATCTCGGCTATCACCCTACATTCTTGCCCAACCTGTTACCTGAGAGTGCGATTCCTGCCACGCCGAAGATCACCCAGTTCCTGGAAGGCAACAACAAACTGTTGCAGGAAACTCTTGCTCAAACCCAAGAGCGCAACAAAAGGACATTTGACAGGGAGAGACGAGGAGAACTTGATTTGCAGCTTGGCAACCGGGTCTGGTTGGCAACCCAAAACTTAAGACTGTCTTGCCCATCCAAAAAACTAGGACCGAGATACATAGGACCTCTCCTGAATCAATAATGTGGCCTACGAGCTCGCTCTTCCACCCTCACTCTGGATCCATCCGGTATTCCATGTACACCTCCTCAAACCGGTTACTAAAGATCTGTTTCCCAGACGCAAAACTGCTCCACCTGAACCAGTCCTGGTGGATGGAGAGGAGGAGTTGGAGGTGAAGACCATCCTCGATTGCAGGAATAGAGCAGGGGTCACCCAGTTTCTCGTGAAATGGAAATGATATGTGCCCGTGCGCGTTTGCGCGCTCCTATGCGCGTGTACGCGGGTATGTGCCAGCAATGGTGCCAATAGCAGCCATTTAAGCAGACAGGACCAGGAATCAAGTGCTGTCCGTTCTACAGCATTCCTGCACCTGTGAGCCCCAGCATTTGTTTGAGAGACATCCTGTTCCTGTGACCCCGACTACCCTTTGCACTTTGCTGTTATCTGCCTGCCCTGACCCCAGCCTGTTTACGACTATTCTTCTGCCTGACCCCCTTGTACTTCAGCCGCCTGCACGTTGCCGACCCAGCTTGTAGCCGACTACCCGTTTGCCTGATCCCTCTGTACTGCACCATCTGCTAGTTACCGACCCGGACTGCACCACTATCCTTCAGCCTGCACGAGCTCCAGCGGACTTATACCTACCATCAGAGACTTGTCCAGCCCTCGTGCTCCCCTGTGCTCCAGAGCTCCCTGTCTGCACTATCAGGGGTTCTCAAATCAGGGCCATAAGAGAGGTTTCCCCCCGCATAAGCCAGACTCAACCACCAGGTACGTGACACCAGGACTGGCCGACATTGTAGGACCCAGCCCAAAAATAGTGGCTAGGAGAGCCAAAAACTTGGGTGACACTCTGATCAGATCAGAGTTCACAAAAAATCCCGATAGGACATGGCTCTCAGATTACCCCAGGAAGGGGATGTTCTCATGTGGCCACTGCCAGGTTTGTCCTTTTGTGGGCAGAACCGACACCTTCTGGGATGCCCAAGGGGAGAAAAGGAGGGGGATTTCAATGTGATACTCCTGCAGAAGGAAAAATTGTGGATCTATAAGTTAAAATCATTAATGCCCACTGGCTTAAACACGGAGCTTAACCTCCAAGTCTTTCTGCAGGAGTAGCATGAGAAATGTGAACTGCGGTACCTCACCCAGGGTGAACTGATATGTTTTTCACTGGGTTCCTTTACAAAACCCCCCTCCCTCTCTTCTCTGCCTCCCCCTGCTTGGATTCTTATTGGTAGGCTGGAACTGATACCTATTACCCAGCTGTGGACAGGATCTCAGATATGTACAAACTCTATAATGGACCCATCAGGTTGAGGGTTCAGCTAGAATTTAGATCCCGCCTGTCATTTCCCTGAGACACCCTGTCTATGTTGTTCCTGTCTCTCATGTCTCTGTCTGTTGTGCTCCCCCGGTGGATAGGACTTATGGAAAACCATCTTTACTAAACTGGTGATGACATTTTGCTTGTAATATGACAATGTGATGATATGGACTCCTAATGCTATATAATCAATGCTGCACAATGTTGCAGAATTAATGGAAGATGTGAAAGAGAATTTTGGTCCCTTCTCCCTTTCTCACTTTCCCCTTCCTGATGCTGAGATGGAGATCCTGCCAGTAATGACGGTTATAAGGTAACTCCTAGAAACCAAAATAACTATTTCCTTTAAGAACATTTAAATAAGGGGTGGTGCAGTTCAGGAGAGCCAAGGGACCAAGGGACTGTAACCGGATACACGGCAGCAAGCCGAGATCAAGACACTGAGCTATCCTTTCCCATGGGGTGCTGATAGCGATCCACGATAGATCGGCGTGAAAGATCTGTGTGATACACACAGCAAGGCAATGGTATTTACAGGAAACAGCCGTCAGAGTAGAAAAGTATCACTGGGACACAGTGCACACGTCTGCTTAGATGCTGATCACTTCCTACGGAGCCCCTCATACAGCACTATTGCTATGGTCCATCTGGCGGGTCACCTCAGTACTCACTGTCTTCTTGCGGGCCATTTAATTTGAATAGTCAGTGGCTACATACACACAGACTATTACTATTATTATACAGGATTATATAGCACCAACAGTATACACAGCGCTTTACAACTTGAGGGTAGACAGGATGTAACGCCCCCGTAGTGTAGGTGCATTTTTCTAGCAGGGTTTGCTAGGTGAGGTAAAATTTAGTCAGGCCTGAGTGTAAGAGAAGGCCTGAATGTTTTTATCTGGGCCGGGAGGAGAGGCTCAGGGAGGATTGAGTGGAGTTGACAGATGAGGTCACCAGAACCTCCCACTTCTTTCTAGAAACCTAGAGGAGGGTTTCCGGTCAGAGAGCTGGAAGATAAGTGGAGCCATCTGGGGTATTCTAGGGAACCCTCACCAATCCCCAAGCAGGATTGGCAGGGGGTAGACCTCCTTAAATACTCTGAGTCAGCCCAATCTGGGAGAGAAGTGTCGGATGGAAGTCTGGAGATGTAGCAGAGGTGCTGTGTAGGCCCCTACCTGGGAAGTCGCCCAGTCTGGGGAGGGTGACCTTGGGGCCTGAAGGTTCGGGTGCAGCCAGGAGCAGTGGCAAATTCTTGGAGTCGCACAAGGGAACAGGAGAACTAGAGTTGCCACCTCACCCCTTTAAACCCGAACACTTATGAATTACACAGGTTCTCAAGCTGATTAAGGTGGTAATTAAACTCACTTGGTGCCTATGGGGGGAATGCAGAGAAAACACTGGAACGCCATCTTGTTCTGAACTCCATTTTAAGATGCCCCCTTCCTCACTCTCTCTCTGTGTTCTCCATCTCATACTTCTCATTTGGCACGTACAGAGAAAGTTCAATTAGTTTTGTTACTGTATAATCCTTACCATTAGGTTCTAGTTTCATGTTCTTTGAAATTGAAACTTCTAGTTCCAGGCAGATTTCTTACTCTGGAATGCACCTCCCTCCATTCTTAAGGAGGAGTTTTATAATTGTTTCAGTTACCTATTATAATTGCTAACCTATTGTCTTATGTATTTTGGAATATCATTAACTTTGTAACGCCCTTCACAGTTTTTGTATAAAAATGTCAGACTTACGGAAATATAGCTCAGAGTAATTTTGGCGTACAATCTGTCTGTGTGTGTCTTACTTCCTACGCTAAAGTACTTCTCCTGGATCCATGAAAAGGTATACTGAGACGGTCCAAGCCAGTCAGGACAACAGGCCTCGCTGACACCCCAACAGTGCCTTATCTGCATTATATTAGCCTCAGAACCAGTGTAATTCATATGTGTTTGGGTTTAAAGGGATGAGGTGGCAACCCTAAGGAGAACAGTGGAGGTGTTACACAGTGAGAGACTTTAAAAGGGATCCACCAGTTTGGTGAGTGACAATCCCTGGGAACTGCAAGAGAGAGTGCTGGAGCAGGCTGGGAGAGGAATAGTGGACAGTCTGTGGGAGCCTTGGGAGCCAGTTCAGGGAAAGGAGAGTCACTGAGGAAAAGCAGTTCGGTGGGACCTGGAAGAAGGATGGGCTGGGAGTTGTAGTACATCAAAGGCCCAGCTAGCACTCAAGTACTTTTTGCTACATATTCAGGGGCCCATGAATGGTTGTTTTGGAGGTTCTACTGAGTGTAGGCCTTGCCATGTGCTAGCTGCGGTGAAGAGAAAGTAACAGAGAAGCTTTCAAGCTGAAAACTAAGTTCCGTGCTGGAGAGGAGTAATGGAGTGATGATTTACTAAGTTCAGTGCTGGAGAGAGAACTGTAGGAGAAACAGTCAGCAAGTTGAGTGCTGGAAAGTTGTGAGGAGTAACAGTCTGCAGAGGGATGGTCTGCAGTGAAGAGCGCATATACAGGAGTGTATATGGACTTCATGTACTATCATTTTTTGTGCATCCCACAGTCATCCCTTATCCCCATCCAAGTTAATTCCCCTAAATAAAACAACAACAAAAACAAGAGCCGGCCTGGTCAGTGTCTATGGATGTCTGAAATATGGTGTGATTGAGGGCAGCTATAAGGTGAATAAGGTGAACCACTACTACCAGCCAATCTAAGGGGAGCACATGGCTACAAGTACAAATACAATACACTTAAATACAGTAGGAATCAGAGGGCCCTGCTCGTTAGAGCTTACAATCTAACAGGGAAGGTCAAGAGATACAAGAGGTAATAACTGTGAGGGATGTGCTGGTGGAGAAGATAAATGTACAGTTGTTAGGTGGGAGCCAGATAGGCTTCTCTGAAGAGATGAGTTTTCAGAGATCGTCTAAAGATGGACAAAGTAGGAGAAAGTCGGACAGATTGGGGTAGGGCATTCCAGAGGATGAGAGAGGCTCTGTAGAAGTCCTGGAGGCGAGCATGGGATGAGGTGACAAGGGAGCTAGAGAGCAGGAGGTCTTGGGAGGAGCGAAGAGATCGATTCGGTTGGTATTTTGAAACAAGGTTAGTGATGTAGCGGGGGGGCCAGGTTGTATATGGCTATATAAGTTATTGTTAGTATCTTGAATTTCATTTGTTGGTTGAGTGGAAGCCAATGGAGGGATTGACATAGGGGTGTAGCAGACGCTAAGTGGTTTTTAAGGTGGATGAGCCTGGCGGCAGCATTCTTCATGGACTAGAATGGGGATAGCCTATTTAGAGGTAAACAAGTGAGGAGGGAGTTGCAGTAGTCGAGGCGAGAGATTACCAGGGAGTGGATTAGAAGCTCTCACAAAGTCAGTTCTAAACTGGGAAGTCTCCATATGGTTTCCGACATACTTCTGTCACGGGATATAAGCTTCGGTAATTTTTATTTATGGTTTTGTTCCTTTTTATTTTCATAGCGAATTGCCAATTGTATGTAATGTCTGTTTATATTTTTGTATTTCCTTTTTCTTTGTATATATTTTATGCATTGCCCACTTTCGGGATATTACATGTTAAAAGTGACTTTTCTGTACTAAGCTAGGACTCATATCTCTAGAGGGATTGTTGTTGCATTTTAGTGCCTAAATATTCGATCTAAGCTACGTGCCAATCGGTATGCAATTGCTCTGCGTGTTGGCAGATTGCATGCAGATTGTAAACTAACAGATCTGTGTGTGTGGTGGCCCAGCAGACCAGTCTGAGGACAAACTGTTGGGTGGTGGCAGGCTATTGTATATTGTGGGTCTGGTGTGTGGACAGTGGGAAGGGTGATTAGCACTGGAGTTTTAGCTTGCAGGATAGCTAGAGAAACCCTAGAAGTGTGTACTAATTGCTAAACTGCTCCCCAACCCTTAGAGTGCACCAGATTGTATGTAAGATTCGTATCTGCCTTTGTGTGATCAGCCAGCTGGATTGGAGTGGAGTCTCCCTCTAGTGGTGGCCAGGTAGTGCGGGCTGTGAAAGTACAGCAAAGTCTTATTGCTCAGTATAAGTTCCCCCTTATTCCCTCATATACTCCCAATCACTTGGCCACGTCGCTGTTAGCTAGTTTCTGTGGGCGTCTGTAATCCGTGACAGACTACACTACTGCTGGGGGGTATATCTCTCACTGGTGTCCCCACACATCCTCTGGATTTGGACTAACTTTGGCCAATACCTCTTTGTACACTGGAAATGCAACAGGGGACTGCAGCATATTATCTCAGTGGTGGAGAAGAGTATTTCAGCATCCCTTTATTGAATAGGGTCATATTTGTGCCCACATCCCCCTACAGGCTCGAGCCACCAGGGGTGGTTGAAACACTGTAGTAGCACCACCTTAATTGGTTAATCTTCCACACATGATATAGGGGTGTACCCCTAGTGGTGCACAGTGTGACAACATACCTGGCATCCGGATCTTTGTTATTTTGTATATATGTTGTATGTTTTCTGTGGTTGTGTTTTGTGTTTACCCTCAGACACTGTTATTGTGCCGATAGGTGCACAGTGATGCATCTTGTATATCCTTCAGCCTTCTCTTGCAGTGTGAGGCTGCAGCTGGGACTCTGCTGGCAGTGTTCTGCCATTCTGTGCCTCCATGGGGATACAGTGCGGTTGAACCAGTATCCTGACTAGTGTTGAGCGAACCCGGACTGTAACGTTCGGGTCCGTACCGAACTTTCGGGTGTCCGTGGCACGGACCCGGACCCGGACATTTCAAAAATCGTTCGGGTTCGGTCCGGGGTTCTGCTATTTTACTCCACGTGTTGAGAAGCTGCAGGGCAGCCAATCAACAAGCGTTTCACTGGTTTGCCCTTAGAAGCCATCACAGCCATGCCTACTAAGACCTGATCCTGCATCCTGAGATAGATTACTTTACTACTGCTGTCTGTGCTGTTGCTCTGAGGACAGATAGCAGAAATTAGAGATTTCACATACCGCTGCTTTGAGTTGCAGATCAAGCTCTGCATAGAACAACGATCGCTACGATCGTGCTCTACGATCAGATTGTTGGGGAATTTGAGATTTCAAATACCGCT
>BLSH010080323.1:1634954-1648920 GCA_018402905.1 Glandirana rugosa
GGTCCACCTGTGATTAAACTCCGTTAATACTTATCCACCCCACGAGGTCGGGTTCTCTAGACCAGTCCTAGACGTTATCTGTTTATCCATGTATGAACTACAAGGGGGAGCAGGCAGTATACAGTGGGGGGAGCAGTGAACAGTATACAGGGGGGAAGCAGTGGGCAGTATACAGTGGAGACGGGGGCCTGTGAAGTAGGAGTGGGCTAAGCACTCTATGGCCATATAGTGCGATGGACTCCCCGTATTTTGGTTGAAGATATCCAGGTACTTTTAAATAGCTTTTAAATAGCCTTGTAGGTTTTAATGTCATTATTGCACGTGTGCGCGGTAATATGTCATTTTGTTTAGTGGTCTTATAGCAGCACCATCTCAAATGTGATACATTATTAGGGTGTGCCCCCCAAGTATGTACCTATTTGTCTATTGCAGATCCTGACCAGATCTCTTGGGCTGGAGCACCCCACCTATTCATAATTGCCTCAAATTAGTGTCCACCTGGGACATAGGAAGAGTTTTTTAGATCTCCCATTAGGAGGAGTGTATTGCTCCCATGGTTATGAGACAAAATCTCCCATTCTATGATAGTGTAGGACCCACTAAGATGGGGGCCTGTGAAGTAGGAGTGGGCTAAGCACTCTATGGCCATATAGTGCGACAAACTCCCCGTATTTTGGTTGAAGATGTCCAGGTACTTTTAAATAGCCTTTAAATAGCCTTGCAGGTTTTAATGTCATTATTGCATGTGTGCGCTGTAATATATCATTTTGTTTGGTGGTCTTATAGCAGCACCATCTCTAATGTGATACATTATTAGGGTGTGCCCCCCAAGTATGTACCTATTAGTATACAGTGGAGGGCAGTGAGCGGTATACAGTGGGGGGAGGGGCAGTGAGCAGTATACAGGGGGACAGCAGTGGGTAGTATACAGTGTGGAGGTGGGTAGTGAGCAGTATACAATGGGGGGAGCAGTATACAGTGGAGGGCAGTGAGCAGTATACAGTGGTGGGGGGGCAATGAACAGTATACAGGGGGAGCAGTATATGGGGATGCAGTGAGCAGTATACAGTGGGGGGGGGGGGCATCATAAAGTGTAATAACCACAGTAGGGAGCTGAAGACTTGCACATGGAGGGAATTGCTGTAGGAGTCACTCACCTCTCGGGTTTCCATGTATGCTCCTCCTCCAAGTCCTCCGTGCCCACCAACTCGGTCAGCCCGTGTAGCTGCAGGCTAGGAGAGAGACCATCGGGTCTGCCAACCAGAAGGAGAAACCTGAGGTAGCCTATAGTTCCCTATGGGCTCCCTGGTTGCATACATACAAGTGTACATATTCGTCATCACATGCCTGACGAAGGGGCCCTGCACGGCTCCAAAACGTTGCACTTTTCTGTGATGTGACCTCTTCAATAAAGAAAACTTTGGACTAGGATCCACGGTGTGCTAACGAATATGTACACTTGCATGACATTTCCAGGACCCAGCTGATTTTCGTTGCAGCACCCACCAACATAAGAGCCTACTTGCCAGGAAGGAGTGCGATAGGAAAATTTACAAAGAATGGTTGCATACATAGACGTGCCTGCACGGTCCCCCTGCAACATGGCTGGGGTTGCCTGGGTAAGAGGGGCGGCTGGGCTGCACATACAGGAACCGTCCATTTATCTCCTGCCACTGCTGAATGCCTGCAGGAGGAGAAGCAGGAATTCAGCGGCAAGAGGAGAGAAATGGATGGTTCGGTTCCTCTATTTGCTGCCCAGCCGCCCCTCCTACCCAGGTGGCCCCGGCCCACCGGGCAAATGCCCGATGTGCCCTATGGCCAGTCCGGGCCTGTCGGCCATACAGCAACTCAAAAGGGGAAAAGTTGGTGGAGGCTTGCGGTACCTCCCGCACAGCAAACATGAGGTAGGGCAAGAAGCAGTCCCAGTCCCTACCATCTGCTGCTACCACTCGCTTTAACATTCCTTTCAAGGTTTTGTTGAACCTTTCCACTAGTCCATCCGTTTGCGGGTGGTACACAGAAGTGCGTAAGTTATTAATTTTAAACAATTTACACAATTCTTTAGTAACATTTGACATGAAGGGTGTGCCCAGGTAAGTTAACAGCTCCCGAGGAATACCCACACGTGAAAATATAAAGGACAGCTCTTTGGCAATACTCTTAGCAGAGGGGCCCCTTAACGGGATTGCCTCTGGATACTGGGTAGAATATTCCAAGACAATTAGCATATACTGGTGCCTCCTAGCGGACTTAATCAAGAGACCTATGATATCCATGGCAATCCTCTCAAAGGGCACCTCAATGATGGGTAAAGGTACCAACAAGCTCTGGAATGTGAGACTGGAGCAGTGAGCTGACAACCCGCGCATGACTCACAATACACTTTTACATCTTTGTGTAAGCCTGGCCAATAAAACTGTTGCAATATTCTTTCTTTCGTTTTATCCACCCCCAGATGTCCCCGAAGAGCATGAGAGTGGGCCAAATCTAGGACCATGCATCTGTGAAGTTGTGGCACTACTAACTGTTCCAGTCTCTCTCCTCGTATCTCGTCCACTCTGTATAACAGGTAATTTTCCACAGAATATACGAGATGTGCAGCACCTGAAACTACGGATACTGGAAGCCTGTGCTAGCATTTCTCCTGCGGTGTTGCTATCAGTGTGTGAAGAGTGGGAGAAGAGGGTTGCATTGACAATCCAACACAATAGGCAGCACATTGAACACATTTTTATAAGTGGTCAGAAACTTGTAAATAACTCATGAAAAAATAAAGTTACGTTAAAACCAAGCACACCATTGTTTTTCATGTGAAATTCCCAATAAGTTTGATGTGTCACATGACCCTCTTCCTATTGAAAAAACAAAAGTTGGATTCAAAATGGCCGACTTCAAAATGGCCGCCATGGTCACCACCCATCTTGAAAAGTTTCCCCCCTCACATATACTAATGTGCCACAAACAGGAAGTTAATATCACCAACCATTCCCATTTTATTAAGGTGTATCCATATAAATGGCCCACCCTGTATATATATATATACACACAGCATATTGAGTGTGCACTATGTATCTGTACATACGGTATATAGTACACTTGACGTGGTGTATTTAACTATATACAGCCTGGTATATATATATATATATATATACACACACACACATATATATATATATATACACATACAGCGTATTGAATGTGCACTATATATCTGTACATACGGTATATATTACACTTGAAGTGGTGTATTAAACTATATACAGCCTGATATATATCGGCTCTAATGGCTCAAACGGCTCTATTTAGCATGAGAACGCCCAGCAGCCAGTGCTGTCCGATCTACAGTGTTTGTGTGTGTTCCAGAAGCAACCTAATTATCTGTTTACCTGTTCCTGTGACCCGGCTTGTCTTGATCCTGCTCTGATCTCCGCCTGCACTGACTTCGGCTTCCACGACCACTCTTCTGCCTGCTCCCTTGTACCTTTGCTGCCAGCCTGCAGCCTGTTAACGAACTCTGCCTGTGCCCGACTACTCTTTTGCCTGCTCCTTTGTACTGCACCGTTAGCCAGTTGCCGACCCAGCCTGTACCACAACTAGCACAAGACCGGAAGAGCAACTACAAGTGTCACCGGTGACCACCTCAACCCTCGTGCCATCCTCACTCCTGAACCTCCTGTCTGCTTTACCAGGGGTTCACGAATCAGGTTACCCCTGCATAAGTCAGACTCCACCACCAGGTACGTGACAGTATCGGACAGCCATGCCTAAGCCTGCACAGGGGACCTCTCCTATGGACGATCTTAGCCTACACTCGGCTGGGCTGACCCAGGCCATCCAGACCCTGCAAGAAGTTTACACCTGACTGGAGGAACGGGTGCAGGAACTCGCTTCAACCAAGGCCCCTGAAACCAGTCAGTCCACAGCTGACACCCTGCTGGCCCTGCCACTTGAACCCACCCAAAGCCTCATTGTATGAAGATCCGCATCAAGCCGCCACTGCCGAGGCGGCTCTCCACGCGCTGCAACAAGGCCGCCATATGGCAGAAGATTATGTCATGGAGTTCAGGCGATGGAGCGCCGATACCATGAGGAATGACGCAGCTCTTCGTCATCAATTTCGCCTGGGTCTTTCGGACCCCCTAAAGGATGAGCTAGCCCGTGTGGGGGTGCCACACACGCTGGATGCCCTAGTCAATCTGTCAATCCAGATTGACAGGCGCCTCAGAGAATGCAGAGCTGAAAGAGCGGCGGGATTCTCTCTATACCCCAAGCCCGCTCCACCGACCCCTGCGGCAGCAGCAGCGGCATCTGATCAGTCCAAGCCCAGGCAAGTGGGTCCTGTTCGGCCGTCTCTTGCACCAGAAGAGTCTATACTGCAGGGAGTCCGGTCATATGGTGAAGACTTGCCCTGCCAAGCTCGCCAAATGTTTACCCTTTTCCACCAGTGACATACCAACCTCCTCGCAGACCGCCACTCACCTCTCTCTCCCGCTCTCCCTACAGCTTACCGGAAAGAGTCTCCTAGTCACAGCTATTGTCGACTCTGTTGCCTGCAACAGATTTATCGACCAGGCCTTTGCAAGCCAGCACCATATCCCATTACGACCGAAATCCCATGGGATGGTCGTACGGCTAGCTGACGACACAACCATCAACTCCGGTGTCGTCATACACGAAACTCTCCCCATACCGGCTTCTACCCCTGACGGCCACCAGGAGCTCCTGTGACTGGACGTTATCTCTTCCCCCCTGTTTCTGATTATCCTCAGGTTACCATGGCTACAGGCTCATAGCCCCTCTATCAACTGGGCTACCGGGGAGATCAAATTCCTGTCACCGTATTGGCTCCAGCACTACTTCTTAGGAACTAACAGACCTAACCCCACTTTGCTTAGCCTGGTTACAGACCTGGACCTGGAGACCCGCCAGTCGGTCCCTTCTGTCTATCACCAGTTCCTAGATGTATTCAGCAAGAAGAGAACAGAACAACTACCTCCTCATAGGCCATACGACTGTCCTATTGAGCTCCTACCCTGAGCCGAGGTTCCATTTGGGAGGATCTTCCCTCTGACGGAGCTGGAGTTAGCGGCCCTCAAGGCCTATCTGGATGAGAACCTGAAAAAGGGTTTCATCTGACCCTCTACATCACCAGCCGGAACTGGCATCTTCTTTGTGGAAAAGAAGGACTACACCCTGAAGCCCTGTATTGACTACAGGCAGTTAAACAAAATTACGGTCAAAAACCGCTGGGGTAGACCTTTTTGTCATCGTTTACATAGACGATATTTTGATATTCTCCTCCACCTTGGAAGAACACCGGAAACATGTTGCCTGCATCCTGAGTTGCCTTTGGCAATACGGACTTTATGCCAAAGCCAAGAAGTGCGAATTTGAACATTCCAGCATGCCCTTCCTAGGTTTGATCATCTCGGTCAAAGGCATCATCATGGATCCCAAAAAGGTCTTTGCTATCCTTAAGTGGCCTGCTCCCATGGACAAAAAAGGAATCCAAGGTTTCATTGGCTTTGCCAACTTCTATAGGAAGTTCATCCGGGGATTCTCAACAATTATTGTGCAATTACGCAGCTCACCAAGGCCAACACAGGGTTTGTGTGGATCAAGGAAGCACAAGAAGCCTTTGAAACCTTGAAAGGCCTATTTACAGCACCTATTCTGAGGCATCCTGATCCTGCTCTACCCTTTGTCCTGGAGGAGGACGCCTCCGAGATTGCTGTGGGAGCTTTGTTGTCGCAGAGACAGGGCTCTCTTCTTCGCTCACTTCCTCTTCCATGTCACATACAGGCCTGGGTCGAAGAATACCAAACCAGATGCCTTGTCTAGGATGTTCTGCAAACCAGGAGACTCCATGATCCCTGAAACGGTTCTGCTGCCCAGAAACTTTTTATTGACACAGGGAGACTTGCTGTCTCAGATCAGGCAATCTCTAGCCAAAACGCCCAGGCCAGCCATCCCCAGTTTGATTACAAAAGATGACCTACTGTGGCACAAGAACGGGCTCTTCATACCAGAAGAACAACGCTTGTTCATCCTGGCATCTTGTCACGATCATAAACTAGCTGGTCATTTCGGAGCACGTAAGACCACTGAACTATTATTACGGTCATTTTGGTGGCCCCAGGCAGAGGAGGACTGTCAGAAATATGTCAGCTCCTGCCCCACCTGTGCCCAGAACAAGAACAGTAATGCCAAGGCATGGCGGCTACTAAAACCACTTCCGGTACCCGAACGAGCATGGTCAATGATTTCTATGGGCTTCATTGTGGAGCTTCCATCATCCAAGGGGTACTCTATCATCTTTGTGGTAGTGGACTGTCTGACCAAGATGGCGCACCATCAGCCGCCGAGACGGCCGAGATCTTTTTTCGGGAGATAGTTAGGCTCCATGGAGTGCCCTCTAGCATCGTCTCCGATCGCGGAGTCCAATTTACATCCAGATTCTGGAAAGCCGTATGTTCCTCTCTGGACATTGAACTTGCTCTCTCGTCGGCATACCACCCGCAAACCAACGGCCAGACCGAGAGAACCAATCAAACTCTGGAACAATACTTGCGCTGCTTTTCTTCATACTGACAGGATGACTGGGCCTCTTTGTTGCCGTTGGCTGAATTTGCCTTCAACAATACAGTCCACTCAGCCACTAAGCAATCCCCATTCCTGGCCAATTATGGCTTTCACCCAACCTTCATGCCCACGTACAATCCTGAAGGCAAGGTACCCGCAGTTCAGGAAGTGACCAAATTCCTGGAAGAAAATAATAACTTATTGCAGGAAACCTTGGCCCAGACTCAGCAACACAATAAGGAGACTTTCGACAAGGGGAGACGGGGAGAGTTGGATCTATAACCCGGAGAGCAAGTCTGGCTCGCTACTAAGAAGAACCTTAACCACTTCCCGGAAGGATTTCCCACTTTAGGACCAGAGCACTTTTTGCGATTCGGCACTGCGTCGCTTTAACTGACTATTGCGCAGTCATGCGACGTTGTACCCAAACAAAATTTTTCCCACAAATAGAGCTTTCTTTTGGTGGTATTTGATCACCTCTGTGTCATTTCTGATCGCCTCTATAAACAAAAGAAGAGCGACAATTTAGCAAAAAAAACCCAAATTTCTTACTTTTTGCTAAAATACAAATCCCAAAAAAAATATAAAAAAACATGTTTTTTCATCGGTTTTGGCTGATTTATATTCTTCCTCATATTTTTGGTAAAAAAAAAAATCGCAATCAGCGTTTATTGATTGGTTTGCGCAAAAGTTGCAGCGTTTACGGATGATGAGAATTCATTTCTGAGTTTTTAAATTTTTTTTACTAGTAATGGCGGCGATCTGCGATTTTTAGTGGTACTGCGATATTGGGGCGGACATGTCGGACCATTTTGACACTTTTTGGGACCATTGGCATTTATACAGCAATCAGTGCTATAAAAATGCACTGATTACTGTGTAAATGCCATTGGCATTGAAGGGGTTAACCTGTAGGGAGCACTCTAAGGGTTAACTGTGTTCCCTGGGCGTGTTCTAACTGTGTGTGGGCTTTCCTGGCTGGGGAAAGGGGATGATCACGGCTTCCATATACAGGAAGCCTGTGATCACCGCCCTTCCCTCTCTATGAGAACGGAGATCCGTGTTTACATACACGGACCTCCGTTCTCTAACTGCGGGGGGGGGGGGGGCATCGCGGGTAGCCAGCGGCGATCGAGTCTGCCCTACCCGCTCCCTGGCCCCCAGAACACAGTGAGTGCGTGAGCGCACCTCACAATACTAGTTATCGCGACTACCGTCAGGTGATGGCGTTTTGCGATAACGAGCCATCTTGCTGCTGTCACGCTGCGGCGGGCGGTCGGCAAGTGGTTAAGCTAGCCTGCCGTCAAAGAAATTAGGACCCCGGTTCATTGGACCCTTCCGGGTAAAGAGGAAGATTAATAGGGTGGCATATGAGCTGGAGCTTCCACCATCTCTGCGGGTTCTTCCAGTTTTTCACGTGGCTGTGTTGAAACCCGTGGCTCCAGATCCTTTCCCCGGGCGGAAGACAGGTCCGCCAGGGCCAATCCTGATAGATGGCAAAGAAGAATTCGAGATCGAAGCCATCCTGGACTGTAGGAAGAGGAGTGGTGGTATCCAATACTTGGTGAAGTGGAAGGGTTACAGCCCTGAAGAAAGCTCCTGGGAGCCTGAAGCCAACATCCACGTGGATGAACTTATCAAATCATTCAAGGAGAATAACCCTGATAAGCTTGCCCGAGTGGGCCTCCGGAGGCTGCCCCTTGGGGGGGGGGGGCAATGTTAGGAATGGAATCTGCACCTTGGAAATGTCCTGTGCGCCTATGCGCGATCACGCGCCCTTGCGCGCGCGCTCCCGTGTGTGCGCACGCACCGGAAACCGCGCAAAACGGCTCTATTTAGGCTGACAACGCCCAGCAGCCAGTACTGTCCGATCAACAGCATTTGTGCGTGTTCCTGAAGCAGCCTGATTATCTGTTTACCTGTTCCTGTGACCTGGCTTGTCTTGACCCCGCTCTGATCTCCGCCTGCACTGACTTCGGCTTCCACGACCACTCTTCTGCCTGCTCCCTTGTACCTTTGCTGCCAGCCTGTTAATGAACTCTGCCTGTGCCCGACTACTCTTTTGCCTGCTCCTTTGTACTGCACCGCCAGCCAGTTGCCAACCCAGCCTGTACCACCATTCTTCCAACTAGCACAAGACTGGAAGAGCTACTACAATTGTCACCGGTGACCACCTCAACCCTCGTGCCATCCTCACTCCTGAACCTCCTGTCTGCTCTACCAGGGGTCCACGAATCAGGGTCGCAAGAGAGGTTACCCCTGCATAAGTCAGACTCCACCACCTGGTACGTGACACGCAGCCTATTGAGTGCACACTATATATTGGTACATTCGGGGTGTACGTACGGTATATAGTACACTTGACCTGGTGTATTAAAATATATATACAGTCTAGTGTATACAGATATACACACAGCGTATTGAGTGTACACTATATATCGGTGCATTTGGGGGTGTACGGTATATAGCACACTACCTGACGTGGTATCTTCAAATATATACAGTCTAGTGTATCCAGATATACACGCAGCGTATTGAGTGTACAGTATATATCGGTGCATTCGGGAGTGTACAGTGTATAGTACAGTGTAGTGCGGTGTTAAAAAAAATACCCATCATGTCAGGAAGGCCACAAAGGAAAGGCAGACGCTCCCAGGCCACTAAAAGAGGGCAAGCAGCCTCAGTGTCTTCAGTGAAAAGTGGTGGTGGCGGACATGGTGCATCCTCTGCCGGCGGGTCACGCTTGTCCTTTTTTTCTGCTGTTGGACGTGCTATTGAGCCACAACATGCAGAAGAGTTGGTGGAGTGGATAACAAAGCCGTCATCATTCTCCTCATCCTCTGTCACCCTGGCTTGTACAAGTTTGCCTTCCAACACATCTGGCAAAGCAGCCTATTCCCCGGGTCCTTGTCCACAGTTACTCCTTCTGTAGCCCCACCATCATGCACGGAGGAGTCATCTGAGTTGTTCGACCATAGTGTCGGTTACATACTCATGGAGGATGCGCAGCAGTTTGAAGGCTCCGATGTGTGTTCCCAGGTTGAGGAAGGGAGTAGTGTGAGCCTAGAGACAGGGGGTGCCGCAAAAGGACAAGAAACTAGCAGTCATGTTCCCCCAGCTGCAGCATACTGCCACGTTTGCTCCAGTGACAAGTGACGAGGAAGGAGGGGATGATGAGGACACAGACTGCACTTGGGTGCCTGGGAGAAGAGAGGAGAAAAGTGAGGAGGAGGAGGAGGCCCAACTCCAACAAAGCAGGATGTCCTCCAGGGGCCAGCTTAAGTGCAGCCACCCAATTGCATCAGACCACAGAGCTCCACAGGTGCAGGGCCCTGCTGCCTCCCCGCCGACTCCCAAAATTTCTTTGGTGTGGGCATTTTTCAGCACATGTTCAGTAGATCGCACCGTTGCCATTTGCAATCTATGTCTGAAGCAGGTCAAACGCGGCCAGGACTCCAGCCGCTTGGGCACTACTGTCTTGACAAGACATATGACAACCAGTCATGCAGTCCATTGGCAAGAGTACCTGAAGAACCCACACCAGAAAATAAGGTGGACTCCTCCTTGCTCCTCATCTGGAATCTCGGCCCCTACTATACCTGCAGTCCTCTCCATAACCTGCATTGAGAGGAATGAAGGTCTAGCAAAGCGTGCCACAACTAGTACTTGCAGCCAATCTGCTAGCAGTACACCACCAGGTGAATTCAGCAGGCAAATATCCCTACCCCAGTTGCTGAACAGTAAACAGAAATACTGTCCTAGCCATCCACATGCTCAGCATCTTAATGCTAGCTTGGCCAAATTACTAGCACTCCAACTACTGCCTTTTCAGCGGGTAGACTCTGCCCCCTTTCGTGAATTTGTGGAATGTGCTGTGCCACAGTGGCAGGTTCCCAAAAGACATTTCTTTTCACGTAAGGCCATTCCAGCTCTCTACCGTCATGTGGAAGGCAATGTTTTGGCCTCGTTGAACAGTGCAGTCAGCAGCAGAGTTCATATTACCGCTGACTCATGGTCCAGCAGGCACGGTCAGGGACGTTACCTTTCCTTCACGGCGCACTGGGTAACCCTGCTGGCATCTGGGAAGGTTGCAGGACAGGGTTCAGTTTTGGAAATAGTTACGCTACCACGCCTCCAAAAAGCTGGTGGTGATTTTTCCACATCCGCCTCCTCCACCCCCTCCTCTTCTACCTCTGTGGCCTCTTCTGTAGAATTGTCCTCTGAACCTGCAGTGCTCCCTAAGCGTTCAAGTGGCTATGCAAGCAGTCAGGCTAAAAGATGTCATGTGATGCTTGAGTTAGTCTGTCTTGGGGACAGGAGCCACACTGGGGAAGAGATTCTTTCAGCTCTGCGGGGGCAGGCTCAGAGGTGATTGACACCACGGTAGCTTGAGCCAGGAATGGTTGTATGTGACAATGGCACCAACTTTCTCTCTGCCCTCCGACTGGAACAATTGACACATGTTCCATGCTTGGCACACGTCTTGAATTTGGTGGTGCAGCGTTTCATGACCAGGTACCCAGGCTTACCAGATATCCTGAGGCAGGCCAGAAAAGTCTGTGGTCATTTCCGGCATTCATTCACTGCCAGTGCCTGGCTGGCTGACATTCAGCAGGAATTTAACTTGCCCAACTACCGCCTCATTTGTGACATGCCTACCAGGTGGAACTCAAGATTGGCAATGCTGCAGTGGCTGCATCAATGAGTACCTCTGTGAGCAAGGCTCAGGGGAGCTTGGCTTCTTTTTGCCACACCAGTGGCTACTGATCAAGGATGCATGCACTGACCATATGAAGAGGCCACAAGGATGGTGAGCAGCAACAATGCATGCATCAGTGACACTCTCCCTCTAATATTCCTTCTGGAGCACATGCTTTGTGGAATCATGGACAGGGCACTTGAGGCAGAACAGCGGGAGGAAGAGGAGGACTTCCTTTCCTCTCAAGGCCTCCTTTATGCAGGGAGCATTCCTGCAGAGCTGCCAAACACATGGGGGGGGGGGGAGGATGAGGAGGACTGTGTCAGCATGGATGTGGAGTATAATATGCAGCAGTCTTCAAGGGATTATGGTTTTCATGCACCAGAAACCCAAGGAGTTTTACATGGCTGGGAGGAGGTTGTTCCTGATAATGTCATCCTCAGTGACCCAGAGGACGCTCATGCCTCCTCAAACTTACGCTGCATGGCCTCTCTGATTCTGAAAAGCCTGCAAAAAGACCCTAGGATACGTGGTATCACAGAGAAGGATCATTACTGGCTGGCAACCCTTCTTGATCCACGTTACAAAGGTAAAGTTGCAGAACTCATCCTGCCTGCACAGAGGGTGCAGAGGATGAAACATCTTCAGGATACATTGAAGAAAAGTTTGTGCAACGCCTTTCTAGACCCTGGGAGTAGGGCCGGATTAACATAGGGGCTATTAGAGCTGCAGCTCCAGGCCCCTACCTCAAGATAGGCCCATGCCAGTGAGTCGTTAATGCTGTTTAGCTGTGTGTGTGTGTGTACACCATTGTTATGTAAATTGTGGGAGACCGGCAGGCGCTATTGTTATGTAACTCACGGGCGGCAGGCGCTACTGTTATGTTTAATCACAGGTGGCAGCTGAGTTCCACACAGCGTAGTGTAGCACAACATAGCGGCAAACTCTTGTTCCTTCCCCACAGCTTTCACAAAATACCCATTTCCTCCTAACTCCCACCCTACAGTGACAGTCTCACTTGATGGGCACTCATGTTAGTCTTTTGTTGGTGGAGGGAGATGAGAAAGGATCCACACACTCTGATTGGTCGAGGGCACCATCTGTCAATTACACTAGCTCCACCCCCTGTATCGCGGCAGTGCATGTGGGGGAGAATGGCCGGCACAAGAAAAGCGGTGCCCAGTCTACTTTTCATGCAATCAACAGATCTATCTGTTCTATGAGCAAGAGCATTCTACAGGACATGATGGTGAGCCATAAATGCTGATAGTTACTTTCCCATACTGCAAAGTTAATGATGTGTTTTGTGCAAACATCTACTAGGCTGAAAAGGTGAAATCAGCAAGAATGATCACCGTAGTAAAGATATAAGAAGAAAAAAATCTTGACATCTGAACATCTTCCAGCAAATTTTAAGTGCATTCCTCCCTTACTATATTAACAAGCTTTGTACATACAGTATCTCACAGAAGCGAGTACACCCCTCACATTTTTGTAAATATTTTAGTATATCTTTTCATGTGACAACACTGAAGTAATGACACTTTGCTACAATGTAAAGTAGAGAGTGTATAGCATGTATAACAGTGTAAATTTACTGTCCCCTCAAAATAGCTCAACACATAGCCATTGATGTCAAAACCGCTGGCAACAAAAGTGAGTACGCCCCTAAGTGAAAATGTCCAAATTGGGCCCAAAGTGTCAATATTTTTTGTGGCCACCATTTATTTTCCAACACTGCCTTAAACCTCTTGGGCATGGAGTTCACCAGAGCTTCACAGGTTGCCACCGGAGTCCTCTTCCACTCCTCCATAACAACATCACAGAACTGGTGGATATTAGAGACCTTGTGCTCCTCCACCTTCTGTTTGGGGATGCCCCACAGATGCTCAATAGGGTTGAGGTCTGGAGACATGCTTGGCCAGTCCATCACCTTTACCCTCAGCTTCTTTAGCAAGGCAGTGGTCGTCTTGGAGGTGTGTTTGAGGTCATAATCATGTTGGAATTCTGCCCTGAAGCCCAGGCGCCGAAGGGAGGGGATCATGCTCTGCTTCAGTATGTCACAGTACATGTTGGCATTCATGCTTCCCTCAATGAAATGTAGCTCCCCAGTGCCGGCAGCACTCATGCAGCCCCAGACCATGACACTCCCACCACCATGCTTGACTGTAGGCAAGACTTGTCTTTGTACTTCTCACCTGGTTGCCACCACACACACTTGACACCATCTGAGCCAAATAAGTGTATCTTGGTCTCATCAGACCACAGAACATGGTTCTAGTAATCCATGTCCTTAGTCTGCTTGTCTTCAGCAAACTGTTTGCGGGCTTTCTTGTGCATCATCTTTAGAAGAGGCTTCCTTCTGGGATCACAGCCGTGCAGACCAATTTGATGCAGTGTGCGGTATATGGTCTGAGCGCTGACAGGGTGATCCCCCACCCCTTCAACCTCTGCAGCAATTCTGGCAGCACTCATATGTCTATTTCCCAAAGACAACCTCTGGATATATAACGCTGAGCATGTGCACGCAACTTCTGTGGTCGACCATGTTGAGGCCTGTTCTGAGTGGAACCTGTCCTGTTAAACCTCTGTATGGTCTTGGCCACCGTGCTGCAGCTCAGTTTCAGGGTCTTAGTCATCTTCTTATAGCCCTGGCCATCTTTATGTAGAGCAACAATTCTTTTT
>BLSH010080323.1:1676470-1697194 GCA_018402905.1 Glandirana rugosa
ATTTCCAGTTCCGTTCAGTGGTAGATTTCTTGTCTGTAGGTCCGTTACAACTAATTCCAGTGGCAGAATGGGGAAGTAACAGTAAAGAGGGTAAATGTTTATAGTGTTCAATGGTCTGGATTATCCATGACGTAAACACCATCTCTCATTGACGGACGGTTCGATCATACAGTTTATACGGACCTTGTTCGTCCTATGTCGGGACGTTCCTGGAGTTCTACTTCCATCGGAAGATTTTCGGTCTTGTCAGTGTTTGTAAGTCCGTTGTAACTGGTTCCAGTAGTAGAGTGGAGAGTAATAATAACGAGGGACAAATGTTTGGAGTGTCCAATGGTCGGGATTACCACCCTGAATGTTTGTGACTGTTCTGGCTTTTAGAAGGCTACCTTCATCTTGAGGTCCTTGCAGGGCTGTATCCTGCTTGTTCCAGGCATATTTGACATACTAGCTTGGCAGGCAGTTACTCTCTACCACAAATGCAGTACCTATTAGGTCTGGTAACTTGTGATATTTGTAAATGGGAGAAATGACAATGAAGGGGTAAGACGGTGACCTTAATCAACATTGCCTGGATGTCTGTTCTTTAGATGGTGACTTGCCTTGACCTTTAGAAGGCTCCCTCCATCTTGTGGTCCTTACAGGACTATAAATATTGGCTCTCTTTTTCTCAATCTTCACTACTTACCTAATCCCTTTACCTTAAAAGCAATGGGTGGTCTGACTGGACAGCGTTCCTCATAGAAACAGAGCAAGCAGCAGACTTAAATTAAAAAATAGCATAGCACAGTGATCCCAGAGCAAGCATTGAGAAGGGGATAAGAAGAGCCCAGGTGAATGCCATAAAGAGTACAATGATCCCAGAGCAACACTGAGAAAGAGATAGGAAAAGTCCAGATGAATACCATACAAAGGGAAAACATACCTGCAAACAATGAACACATAAGCATCCAGCATGCATGAGTAGAGAGCTCCACCATGTGTTTCTCACAAATGTCATAAAACCATTTTAAACTGTCACATTATGCCATTAGTGAGATTAGTGCCTGAGCATGCTCAGATCATCATCTTGGAAAAGTTCTAGCCAGGAAACTGGTCATATAGGTTGCATCACTTCCTGCCTCTCATGCTGAAAGTGTACTTGCACTGCTGCAGCCATCTTAGAAATGGCAAACACCCACAAAACAGAGAAAAGAAGTTAAAAGCATATGGAAAGCAAAGGGAAACGCTGTCACTTACGTCAAAGCTTGTTTAAAGCTTTCTTTGTGAGGCCTGCACCACCAGAATCGGGCTCCAACCATATAGCTCATTTAGAGACTGTACAGGAAGGACATCCACCCAGGGCTCCAACTATATAGCTCATTTAGAGACTGTACAGGAAGGACATCCACCCAGGAGAAGCTGAAATATGCCCCCCAGACCACCAGAATGGGGCTCCAACCATATAGCTCATTTAGAGACTGTACAGGAAGGACGTCCAACCAAGAGAGGCTGAACTTGGCTGGGGCGACAAGCGGTAAGGGATACCTCGCGACTCCAGTCCTGATCAGGTGAGGAAAAAAAGGAGAATGCTGTGAGCCCGGTCTGTCTTTGATTTATAGTTAACCAGTCCTATCATGTTGTAGGGGCGGAGCCACAACCCATGTGTGTGCTGCCATGATGATGCACCAGGAAAGCTCTATTTGTGTGAAAAAAAGGATGCAAATTTCATATGGGTACAGTGTTGCATGACTGAGTAATTGTCATTCAAAGTGTGAGCGCACTGAAAGCTGATGTCAGGGCACCAATAGCAGGAGGACTCTAGGACCCAGAGTCTGTCAGAGCAGGATGACTCTAGGACCCAGAATCCGTCAGAGCAGGAGGGCCCTAGGACCCAGCATCTCTGGCAGCACATCTCATGGGCCTTTATAAGGAAGTCAGACCTTGGCTGGAGTGCAGTCTGATCTGCAGCTTTACCTGTGATTCTGTGTTACCTGCAATCTGCTATCTGGAATTGACCCGGCTTGTTCTGACCTTGCTTATCGGATTCTTCTGCCTGCTCACCGTTGTATTATTTGCTTGTGACCTGACCATTTTCTGCCTACTGTCTGATATACCTGATGTATTGACCCGGCTTGTCTCATCTGCTCCAGTCTGCTGTATCCAGTTTCCAGGGTTGCCTCCCTGTACCAAGTGCCCAGCTGTCATCATCTGCAGCTAATCTGGTGAAGATCTGCACTCACCTGCATCTGATAACCTGTCAGCCTCTACGGCTTCCACCAGGCACTCCTACCCCACGGTGCTTATTGACTGCTGTCTCCACTCCAGTGGCCAGTAAGCCAGAGTTGTATGAGACGTCTCCTGCTACGGAAGTCAGGTTCTCCACAAAGGTACGTGACAAACATTGCAGTATCAGACAGCCATGTCTGAGCCTGCAGGAGGAACCACACCTATGGAGATTTGCCAACATCTCTCAGCACTCACGCAAGTGGTGCAGAGTCTCCAAGCAGACTACACCAGATTGGAGGAACATGTGCGGACCCTGGGTCCAGAAAGATCCACTGCTGCATCCCCTGCTCCGACTATGGCTGCACCTTCACAGACTGTGTCCTCTCCCTCTGTGGTAATGCTTCCAACTGAACCCCGGGTTCCCACACCAGAGAAATTTGCTGGGAACCGCAGTCAGTTTCATGCGTTTCGCAACGCATGTCAGTTGTACTTTTCTCTGCAACCCCGGACTTTCTCCTTGGAGGCCACAAGGGTCGGGTTTATCATTTCATTTCTGCAAGGAGAACCCCAGACCTGGGCCCATCGGTTGCTTGAGACAAACAGCACGCTTGTCCAGACCATGACCACCTTCTTTGATGCCATGGCGGCACTCTATGATGACCCTCAACGAACCACCACAGCAGAGTCTGGCCTCCACATGCTCCAGCAGGGCCGTCGATCGGTTGAGGACTATGTTGCAGATTTTAGATGCTGGAGCGCGGATACTCAATGGAATGATGCAGCCCTACGTCATCAGTTCCGCATGGGTCTATCTGAAGGACTAAAAGATGAACTGGCCCGGGTTGGAATTCCCAACTCCCTCGAAGGACTGATTACTTTGTCCATACAGATTGATCGCTGACTCCGGGAGCGGCATCTGGAAAGATCTTAACAGCCAGCTTGCCCAGTATGGATGACCCCAAGTGCTCTGCTCTCCCCTCTGTATAGCTCCATGCCTGCCAGTCCTGCACTAGCCAATTCTTCTTCTGACCTACCTGAACCAATGCAATTGGGCCTCATGCGACCCACGCTGCCTCCTGAGGAGCGACTTCGCCGTCGGCAGAACAACTTATGCCTATACTGTGGGGAACCAGGACATTTTGTTCGTACCTGTCCAGCAAAGTACCGTACGTGTTCCACTCCTATGCCAGTTAACCTGTCAGCACTATCCAGGAATGCTTCTCATATTGCTTTGCACCTTTCTTTTCATTTACCGGGAAGAACGATCCCAGTCAACGCCATTATTGACTCTGGGGCCTGCAGCTGCTTCATAGACCTTGGTTTCGCCACCCAGCAACGCATTCCTCTTCAATTTAAGATGCACGGACTTTCTGTTTTTCTGGCTGATGGTTCCTGCATAAGTTCCGGATTAGTGACTCAAGAGACAACTCCTCTACCCGTCTCATCTGACCAGCATAGAGAACTACTAAGTTTGGATGCCATCTCTTCACCACTTTTTCCTGTCATCCTGGGCCTGCCCTGGCTACAGGCATACAATCCCCAGATTGACTGGACGACCGGGAAAGTCAAGTTTGCATCCTCTTACTGCCAGAGACATTGCACCCTTCAACCCACAGAGGGGCCAGCCACCCTCCTGTGCCTGGACTCAGAACAACATTTGCTTGGAGAGAACTTGGAGAAAGGCTTTATCCGCCCATCCACATAACCAGCAGGGGCAGAAATATTTTTTGTGACAAAGAAAGATCAATCCTTACGGCCCTGTGTTGACTACCGGGAATTAAATAAGATAACGGTCAAGAACCGTTACCCCCTACCCCTGATGCCCTAACTATTCCAGAGATTAAGAACTGCCAACATCTTTACCAAGTTGGACTTAAGAGGGGCTTATAATTTAATCCGCATACGCAAGGGGGATGAGTGGAAGACAGCTTTCCGGAGTCGGTTTGGCCACTTTGAATATCTGGTCATGCCCTTTGGGCTCTGCAATGCCCCCGCCACATTTCAGCACTTTATTAATGACGTGTTTAGAGACTTCTTGGACATTTTTGTAATCGTCTATTTGGACGATATCTTGATTTTTTCTGGGTCCCTAAGCCAACACCGAGAACATGTTCGCTGGGTACTGGGCCGACTCCGCCAACATAGACTATATGCCAAACCAGAGAAATGCGAGTTTGAGCAAAGTAGCATCCAGTTTCTGGGCTTGATCATATCACCAGCAGGAATTGCAATGGATCCACAGAAGGTCTCTGCAATACTTGAATGGCCTGTACCCACTGACAAGAAGGGGGTACAACGTTTTGTGGGATTTTCACATTTCTACAGGAAATTTATTAAAGGATTCTCTGCAATTATTACCCCCATCACGCAATTAACTAAGCAACATTTCCGATTCAGCTGGAACTCTGAAGCACAGAACTCCTTTGATACTCTGAAGAAGCTTTTCACTTCAGCACCCATTCTCAGACACCCAGATCCAACTTTACCCTATGTCTTGGAGGTGGATGCATCAGAAACAGCAGTTGGGGCAGTGATTTCTCAACGACAAGGAACCAAGGATTTGATGCACCCTGTGGCTTTTTTCTCTAGGAAACTCTCCCCGATGTGGGGGATCGAGAATTGCTGGCCATCAAAGCAGCATTAGAAGAATGGAGGTACCTGCTGGAAGGGGCGGTCCACCCCATCCTTATATATACCGACCATAAGAACTTGGAGTACTTGAGAGCTGCCAAACGACTAAAACCCCGACAGGCACGTTGGGCATTGTTCTTTCACGTTTTTCTTTCCACATAACCTACAGACCAGGATCAAAGAATGTCAAGCCAGACGCCCTCTCCCGCATGTATGATGACTTCAAGAGACTTGCAACTCCAGATACCATCTTACCATCGGGTAACTTTTTACTGCTACAGACTGACCTCCTGTCACAAATCAAGCAGACATTCGCCAACCTGCCCAGTCCTGCTGGAGTTACCTTGACTTTTAAAGATGGGTTACTTTGGAGAGGGAGTCAAATCTTTGTTCCAGCCGAACTACAGCTGGAGGTCTTGAAGTTACTCCATGATCACCCATTGACTGGCCATTTTGGTATCCATAAAACGATGAAACTAGTCCGATGAACATTTTGGTGGCCTAAGTTGGAGGAGTTCTGCAAAGACTATGTGAACGCATGCCCCATTTGTGTTCGAAGCAAGAGACAGGGCCTGGGGTCTACTGAAACCATTGCCGATTCCCGATAGACCATGGCAAATGATATCAATGGACTTCATAGTAGAACTGCCACCTTCTGAGAATTACACAGCAATTTTTGTGGTTGTAGACCGTTTGTCAAAGATGGCCCACTTTGTACCCTTGAAGGGAACCCCAACCACCATAGAGACTGCCCGTGTCTTTATTAAAGAGATTGTAAGGTTACATGGAGTTCCTGCCAGCATTGTATCAGACCGGGGTGTACAGTTCACCTCACGTTTTTGGAGAGCTTTATGTGGAGTCCTGAAGATCGAGTTGGCACTGTCATCAGCATACCACCCTCAAATTAATGGGCAAACAGAACCAATCAAACCCTTGAACAGTATATCCGTTGTTTTACATCCTTTGTTCAGGACGATTGGGTATCTCTGCTGCCACTGGCAGAATTTGCATATAACAACGCTAGCCATTCAGCCACAGGACAATCTCCCTTCTTTGCCAATATGGCTTTCATGCATCTTTTTTGCTGGATTTCATCTCAGAATCCACAGTCCCAGCAGTCCATAGCACTGTGGATTTCCTGCACCAGAACCACAAGATTCTGCAAGAGGCAATAACAAAGGCACAGGCAGACAATAAAAGGGCATTCAACAAGAAAAGAAAAGGGGAGCTGAATCTACAACCCAATGACAAGGTATGGCTTTCTACTACCAACCTCCGGTTATCCTGCCCATCCAAGAAGTTGGCACCCAAGTTCATCGGTCCATTTCCGGTCAAGAAAAGGATCAACGAGGTATCGTATGAACTTTCTTTACCTGATTCTTTACATATTCATCCTGTTTTCCATGTCTCACTTTTGAAAGCAGCAATACCAGATCCTTTTGCTGACATTAGGTCTAGACAGCCAGAACCTGTCTTGGTCAATGGTAATGAAGAATTTGAAGTGGAGGCTATTGTAGATTGCAGGATAAGAAGAAATCAGGTCCAGTTTCTCATCAAATGGAAGGGCTACGGTCCAGAGGATAATTCCTGGGAACCTGAAAGTAATGTGCATGCTAGAAGGTTAGTCAGGGCCTTCTTTCGTGCTCATCCAGAGAAACAGGCCCAGTTGGGCATCCGGAGGCTGCCTGTCGGGGGGGGGGCACTGTCAGGGTACCAATAGCAGGAGGACTCTAGGACCCAGAGTCTGTCAGAGCAGGAGGACTCTAGGACCCAGAATCCGTCAGAGCAGGAGGGCCCTAGGACCCAGCATCTCTGGCAGCACATCTCATGGGCCTTTATAAGGAAGTCAGACCTTGGCTGGAGTGCAGTCTGATCTGCAGCTTTACCTGTGATTCTGTGTTACCTGCAATCTGCTATCTGGAATTGACCCGGCTTGTTCTGACCTTGCTTATCAGATTCTTCTGCCTGCTTACCGTTGTATTATTTGCTTGTGACCTGACCATTTTCTGCCTACTGTCTGATATACCTGATGTTCCTGTATTGACCCGGTTTGCCTCATCTGCTCCAGTCTGCTGTATCCAGTTTCCAGGGTTGCCTCCCTGTACCAAGTGCCCAGCTGTCATCATCTGCAGCTAATCTGGTGAAGATCTGCACTCACCTGCATCTGGTAACCTGTCAGCCTCTACGGCTTCCACCAGGCACTCCTACCCCACTGTGCTGATTGACTGCTGTCTCCACTCCAGTGGTCAGTAAGCCAGAGTTGTATGAGAGGTCTCCTCCTACGGAAGTCAGGCTCTCCACAAAGGTACGTGACAAACATTACAGCTGAAAATTGGTCTGGGCAGGAGGGGGGTTTAAGTGCCCAGTAAACAATTGGTTAAAGATGGCCCTCAGGTGTTGGAGCAAAAGTGGGCCCAATACAGCATCATTTTTGAGAACCGACCAGTGCTTCTGAAAGATTTTTTTAATAGCGTAATGTTGAGTGGAAAAAGATGTAACAAATAAGTTTTTAAAAGATCCTTCCCGATTATCTATTTTTATAAAGCTTTACAAAAAGACAGACACACTCTTCTCTATAAACCCCCTAGCCAAAGCAGCATACCTACATACAGTGTGATTTATTACCCAATATTCCACCCAAAATAAAGAACTACAGAATATACTGAGTAGGCACTGGCATATACTCCAACAACACCCTTATGCAGAGGCGGCTCTAGGCTTTGTGAGGCCTTAGGCAAAACCTAGACATGAGGCCCTACTCACGCCCATAATGGGAAAAATAATTCAAGTGATAAAAAAATTAACTTTATAAACTGCATATAATTAAGAGCTTTAAAGTGCTGGTGTCAGTACTCTCCATCTCTGTGCTGGCGTCCGTGTCAAATTAGGCAGTTGCGAGGCCCCTGTGAGTGTGAGGCCTTAGGCGACCGCCTAATTTGCCTAATTAGAGAGCCGCCTCTGCCCTTATGTATCTAATCACATTAAGGACTATCCTGAATTAGTCTTCCCGTAGAGCCCCATCCATCAGAGACAAATTGACATTGAGTCATTATACACCCCTGGTACCTCAGACCATACAGACCCATAAGTGGCAGTTGTGATTTGTGCTCATGGGTCCATCAGGGAACCAAATTCACACTACCCAATGGTCAAATTTTTAGACCTCAATTTTTTGCTGACTGTGACACCCAGGGAGTCATATATCTGATGTCTTGCCAGTGTGGAACTTTTTACATCGGCAAGACTAACAGACCATTTAGGAAAAGGATTAATGACCATGTCTACTATGCATCCGTATTACCGCGCATTACATGGTGGCCATGATGGAATTTCTGCCCTTGGTTGGGAGTAGTCAGAACTACCACGTCCTCTCCCAACCAGCCTATTGCTGCTATGATTGCAGCAAAGGGGAGGCAAACACTAGGCATGGCTTGTGGAACCCATAGGGCCTCATCATAATTAATTGCAAAGGGATATCCACAGCACACCCCCCCCCCCCCGCATACTCCCACAGCAACAGTGATGCCCGGGGCGTCTGTATGGACACCTATTCCCAAGAGTGACCTCACAATCTGAGTTAGCACCATCTAGTGGTAATTTTGAAACTGCATTTCAAATCAAACAGCATTTTCCTGAAAAAAAAAAAGCATGAAAAAATCTAGGCATAGAAACACACTAGTTTGTCAGAAAACAGTATTTTCATCAACTCTATTATTCCCAATGAAGGCAAAAAGAAGGCTTTTCAGCCAACTGGTGGCGGGAGAAGGCAGCTTCTCCAAGTTATAAAAATTTAGACATTTACAATATCAGTGGACTTATAATCAATATCAATATACCAATTATCAATCACATTGAAAAATGTACCCTAACTACAAAAAGGGCTTAAAACTGATGGATCTGTTTAGTCCAGGGTAATTGGTACCATCCAAAGTATGGATCCATTTTGTTTCACGCTGTAGGCAGCGGCGGCTCCTCCATAGAGGGTCCTAGTGCGCCGCCCTCCCCCCGCTGATCCCTCTAATATATATATATATATATATATATATATATATATATATATGTATATGGCTGCCCGTTTTTTTTTTTTTGGGAGATTTGCTATCAGCTATTCCCAAAGCCCATTGGTCAGCCGTTAAAGTTTACACTGATTGGCAGTGGCCTCAGTCACTGTCCTCCAGACAGTGGCTGATGTAGTCAGGAGCGGGGCGGGGGGCGGGACTGGCAGACGTGCTGGTGCTTGGAGTGCATGCACGCATGCCAGTGTGATCCCGCCGACCGAGGGAGAGAGAGCAGACTGACGAGTCCCTTTGAGGTAAGTATTAACTGCTGTGCTGCTGGGCTCTGCAACCTGTGTACTGGTAATAACTGTGTGCTGGCAATAACTGTGTGCTAGCAATAACTGTGTACTGGAAATAACTATGTGCTGGCAATCACTGTGTACTGGCAATAACTGTGTGTTGGCAATAACTGTGTGCTGGCAATAACTGTGTGCTGATAATAACTGTGTGCTGACAATAACTGTGTACTGGCTGGCGGCAATACCTGTGTACTGGCTGGCTGCAATACCTGTGTACTGGCTGCATACTGTGTTACTGGCTGCAATATACCCCACCTGTGATGCTGAGCTGTATATTGTGTCCTGTGATGCTGAGCTGTATACTGTATCCTGTGATGCTGAGCTGTGTACTCCTGACACAATATGTGGAACACAGGGGACGGAGTGGGTGGATTCTATAAGGGGTGGGGCTTATGTGAAGCAGGAGGGGTCAAATAGAAGGGCGAAGCCTGGCGCCCCCCATCCTAAAACTTCACCAGCCGCCACTGGCTGTAAGAGTGTCCTATCCACATCTCCCCGTCTTTCAATTATAGGTAAGTATTCTAGTGTAAAAAAATTCATTTTGGATAAATCGAAAGAATGATAAAGGCCCATGTGCCTACTTATTGGAGAGTCAAATTTTTTTCTTTGAAACTAAACAGGCATGGTTTCTTATCCTATGATAAAATGGTCTTTTTGTTTTGCCTATGTAGAATGCCTTACAGTCACACTCCATATAGTTACGACGCCGATTGACTGACAGTCAGCAAAAAAATTTGGTTTGTACTGTTCACCATTAGGTAAATTTATCATCTCAGTTTTCATCAAGAATTTACAAAATTACATTTGTTGCACGGAGCTGTGCCTTTTCCCCTGCGATTGCCTGACTTAGACCTAATGGTCAGATGGCTATGGACCAAATGGTCTCTAATTGATTGTGATCATCTATAGGTAATTTGGGGTGGGGCCATCCTTAGTCATCTGGCTCCAAGGGTATATAAAGGGCATAACGACAGTGCTTAATGGGGTCAAGAAATTTAAATATCATAGCACCTATAGCTGAATCACAATGGACATTAAGTCACTGTACTCCAGCATCCCCCATGACCTGGCTCTAGAAGCTCTGAGATTCCATTTGGAACAATCTAGTTCTTATTCCAACAACCTGAGGGAGTTCATCATCCGGACAGTAGACTTTCTTTTGAGGCATAACCACTTCATGTTTGATGGTTTATTTTGCATCCAATGTAGGGCAGCTTCGATGGGTGCTAAATTTTTCCCCTAACTTGCAAACCTTTACATGGGGTGGTGGGAGGAGAAAATTCTCCTCTCTCCCTCTAACCCTTTTGCCAAACATATACGGTGGTATGGTCGCTACATCGATGACCAGCTCCCTATATGGGAAGGCAGTCATTCTGACATCCCCTTTTTTATGGAATTTGTGAATAACAATGGTCTTAATTTGCTATTTAAAATTGATTTTTTTAATGTTTCCCTTTATGGTGATGCATCCTTAGGGAGTGTACATACACATACCTACCACAAAGAGAGTCCTGGTAACTCAGTTTTACTTGCTACTAGTTGCCATCCTCCACATACAGTGCGATCAGTCCCCATTGGCGAGTTCATATGAGCAAGAAGTAATAGCTCCACTGAACTTGGCTTTCTTCAAGAATGTGATACTATGTCATCTAGACTGCAGGCACGCAAGTACAAAGCTACAGAAATAGAGAGGGCAAAATATATGGTTTTTGAGAGGGATAGGGATATCCTTCTTAAACAAACCCATAACAAAAATAGGAGGAAGAAAAATAACAAACCTCTAACTTTTGTTACCTTATATTCCAGTGAGTTTAACAAAATTAAGAATATCATCCTAAAAAAAACCTGTCCTGTCTATGGACTAATTTTTGCATATTTTGGGATGCTGGCATACATCCAGAGTTCCCACCACTCCTGCTTTTTGTTGTCTATGCACAAAAAAACTATCAACCATTATAGGAAGTGGATGCAGATTCTCCAATCGCCGGGTCAAGTTCCTTGGTGACATATTGTCACCTAGCCTTTTTTCAATCAGTCCCACAAGAGGGCATGGCTCTATGCCATAGGTATCTATTATTAGGTATCTAGTTATTAATCTCACCTTCTGGTCAGCATTTTTTGATTTCTTGGTGTGTGTCAATTAGGGTTGCCACCTCATCCCTTTAAACCCGAACACATATGAATTACACAGGTTCTGAGGCTAATTTAATGCAGATAAGGCACCACATGAGTTTAATTACCACCTTAATCAACCAGAGAACCTGTGTAATTAATGTGTGTTCGGGTTTAAAGGGATGAGGTGGCAACCCTGGTGTCAATGCCATATTTGCTGGTTGACAGCAGAGGAGTGGGACATTTTGAGTGAAGAGTGAAACAGTTTTGATTTTGACTGCTGGTGGTTGCTGTGTTTGCAGTTTTTTCGTTTTTTTTTTTGGGGCATTTTCTTTGCAGCCTTTTAACACTTTTATGTCACTTTTTTTAATAACTTTTTTTCTTTCCTTCCTTCAGACTACTAATTAAGGGGAGTGGTTAATTGGTTAATTGGTCACAGGTGATCCAGGTCCTATAAAACTCTCTGTAGAACTAATATCTGAGCTTGCTCATCCTTGAGCTTGCTACCTTTTTGCTTGCTGGATCTCTAGCGAAGTGGACCTTGACTAAGTGGTGAGTTAAAAACCAGAGTTGAAAACCTGTACGTAACATCTGAAATGTCCTGTTATTAGTGCTTTATCTGGGAAAATGTGTGCTAGCAAGATTGAAGGTTTTGTTCAGTGCACAGTGTGCCGCATATATGCAACTCTGGACCAACAGCTCCAGGATGGATACCGCTGTGACAGATGTGAGCAGGTTGTCCTTCTAGAAGCTTGCATTAGAGATCTGGAGGAGCAAATTGCAATGCTGGCCAGAACTGACAACCTTGAAAAGGGTCATCTGCTCACTGAGCAGGTGGCTAGTAGGGTTATTGGGGAGGGTGGAGGGGTAAGTCAGGACTATAAGGTAGGTAGATGGTTTAATAAAGTTAGAGGAAGTGGTAGGGGCTCACAGAAAAGGAAGGCCAGCACTGGGTTTGAGAACCCTAAAAGATTTTCCAAGTTGAGTGAAGATGTGTGGGTGGCAAACTCAGAGGTGGCAGCCCTAGATGTCACTGCTCCCCCTAACAGCCAGGAGAGCAGCCCATCTAGTAGGTGTGGTAGGGGTAGTGCAGGTAGGCTTAGACAGTTGGTGGTAATTGGGGATTCTATAATTAGAAGGACTGATAGAATAATTTGTTGCCAGGATCGCCTCAACCGAATGTTTTGCTGTCTCCCTGGTGCCAGGGTTCGCCATGTGGTGGACCGGGTTGATAAATTACTAGGAGGGGCTGGGAATGACCCAGCTGACTTGATCCATGTTGGAACCAATGACAGAATATATGGAAGGTGAATGCTCCTTAACCACTTCAATACCAGGCACTTAGAACACTTCCCGCCCAGACCAATTTTCAGCTTTCAGTGCTCTCACAATTTGAGTGACAATTACTCAGTCATGCTACACTGTATCCAGACAACATTTTTATCATTTTTTTCTCACAAATAGAGCTTTCTTTTGGTGGTATTTAGGGTTTTTTATTTTTTGCGATATACCATATATACTCGAGTATAAGCCGAGTTTTTCAGCACATTTTTTGTGCTGAAAAAGACCCCCTCGGCTTATACTCGAGTCAGTGTCTGTGGGTGATCAGTAGTTTCACATTAAACAGAGCCGTGCTGCTTCTAAGAGCCGTTCTGTGCTTGTAAGTGTGATTAAACACATTGGAATGCAGAGAATGCTGAGAGAGGTGTCAGATTCTCAGCTTGATGTCGGGAGGTGGGGGAGGTGGGCGGGACAAGCTGATGTTAGCTGTTCAGTCCCGCCCACCTCCTGATCTCCGTGAAGAGCTGCAGCTCTCTCTATCAGCATTCTCTGCATTCCAATGTGTTTAATCACACTTACAAAGCACAGAATGGCTCTTAGAAGCAGCACAGCTGTTTAATGTGAATCTACCTTACTCATCCCTTATGTGTCCTGGCTACAGTCTCTGTGTCCTGGATAAAATCCATGTGTCCTGGCTACAATACCTGTGTTCTGGCTACAGTCTGTGTCCTGGATAAAATCCCTGTGTCCTGGCTACAATACCTGTGTTCTGGCTACAGTCTCTTTGTCCTGGCTACAATCCCTGAGCTCTGGCTCCCTGTCCCTGTGTTCTGGCTACAATTCCTGGGTTCTGGCTCCCTGTCCCTGTGTTCTGGCTACAATTCCTGTGTTCTGGCTGCTGCATTTGCCACCCTAGGCTTATACTCGGGTCAATAACTTTTCCCAGTTTTTTGTGGTAAAATTAGGTGCCTCGGCTTATATTCGAGATGGCTTATACTCGAGTATATACGGTAAGCGAAAAAAGAGCGAAAATTTTGAAAAAAAAACCCACTTTTTTTTATTTTGTACTGTAAAATTTTGCAAAAAAGTAATTTGTCTTCATAAATTTGGGCCAAAATGTATATTGCTACATATCTTTGGTAAAAATAACCCAAATTGGTGGATATTATTTAGTCTGTGTGAAAGTTATAGAGTCTACAAACTATGGTGCAAATCACTGAAAATTGATCACACCTGATGTACTGAAGGCCTCTCTCATTTCTTGAGACACTAACAAGCCAGGAAAGTACAAATACCCCCCAAATGACCCCATTTTGGAAAGCTAACACCCCATGTGTGAGACTTTTACACAGCCTGGCCACATACAGAGGCCCAACATTGAACTAGCACCTTCAGGCATTTTAGAAGCATAAATTACACATCTCATTTCTCAACCACCTATTACACTTTTGAAGGCCCTGGAGCACCAGGACAATGGAATTATCCACAAAGTGACCCCATTTTGGAAAGCTAACACACCAATGTATAATCTATGAGGCATAATGAGTCTTTTGAAGGGTTCATTTTTTTCCAGAAGTTTTTGGAAAATGTGGAAAAAAAATGAAAACGCATTTTTTTTACACAAAGTTGTCCATTTATAAAATATTTCTAACACATAGCATGCACATAGCTAAAATGACACCCCAAAATCCATTCTGCTACTCCTCCTGAGTATGGGGATACCTCATGTGTGAGACTTTTACACAGGCTGGCCACATACAGAGGGCCAACATTGAAGCAGCACCGTCAGGCATTTTAGAAGCACAAATTACATATCACATTTCTGAACTACCTATTACACTTTTGAAGGCCCTGGAGCACCAGGACAATGGAATTACACACAAAATGACCCCATTTTGGAAAGTTAACACCCCAATGTATAATCATATAGAGGCCCAACATCCAAATAGCACTCCCAGGCATTCTAGGAGCATAAATTACACATACCATTTTCTGACTACCAATCACATTTATGTATTTGTAACACATAGCATGTACATACCAAATAACAAAAGATTACCTGTGGTTTTAGTAGTGCAGTGGTCCACAGAGGAGGGCATCAGTCCAGGCAGCAGGCAGGGATGTGGTCTGCGACAACAAAAGCAATCGTCTAAGCAGCAGGCAGGAATATTGTCCATAGTACAGGCAGAAATACTGTCAGCACAGCCAAAGCATTGGTCCAGGTAGCAGGCAGAGATGTCAAGGCAGAAATACTATCCATAGTCAGTAGAGGCAGCAGGCAGAGATATGGTCAATCTTGGGAAGGGGATATCGCGCTACCTCTATAGTTATATTCTAGCTGCCAGCATGACAATATACCAAATTGGAGAAATGTGAATATAACAAAAATGCGGCGCTTATATTATGTGTAAATCAATATCATAAAAGTTATAATACACATTAAAGTGATAGATGAGTACATATAATCAAAGTTATGATGCAATGGGTGTACTGAGCGAACGAGGATAGAGTCCAGAAATCTTCCTCAAATAATAACAGTCACTGAACAGGTTGGTCTTCATATAAACATTTAAAATTGATCCGTGTTCAAAGTGTGCAGTGATTCAGGTGACATCCAAAAATGGTGAGTGGGTGCACTTACCAGAGGCTGGTAGGACACCAGCAATCAACGTAGTCTTGCAGTTCCCGAGTTGAAAGGATTAATAATGGTGGTTATAAAGTGACAAGTGCTCGCAAAGTGCTTTGTGTGTGAATATCCGAAACTTGAAATCTTATGCGCTTACCAAACGCCAGTAATTAACCAACAGTTGTAGTTAGGACCCCTTGGGAGGAGAGAAGGAGAAAAGAAGAGATGGGTGGAAAGGTTCCTCTTAGATCTTGGATCATCCACTTCTTTGTCCTCTCTTCGGGGTTATTGATGCCAATGATGCAGGATGAGAACGCTCAAGCAGTGTAAAACATAAAGAAGAAGAGGTGCTCCATAGTGTAATCCAGTTTTTTAAAATTTTATTCCAAAGTGTAGTTAAAAACACTTACATGGTAAAAAGGATACAGAGCTCTGATAAAAACAGTCATCCAAACGCAGTGAACCGGGGGGACAGGACCCAACGCGTTTCGTTTACAACAAACGTCTTCTGGGGTGCCCCCCCCCCCGTGATCACTGCACTAATAAATAGGGTAGCATACTATCAAACACCTCCCAACAATCACGTCAGCAGGGGTCACTGGGTCAGAATCCAAGATGGCACCCACATGAACCCTGGCACTCTCAAGAATGAGGGGGAGGGTACCATATGTATATATATAAGTTGGTATTGTGAGTGGGTTAGATTAGGTATAGAAACATAATCTTCTAATAAAATAATTTCATTATTATGGGGTCCGTGTGTTATAAACTCCAATGTAGATGATACATAGTGTGGGGACAGTGATCCGCCTCCAGGGAGGGAGGCCAATCAGAAGGACCTCTTATGGTGATGTGTTTCCTGGTGAATGTAGGCGGGCCTGATATAGTGATGTATATCCGGGAGACGACGTGATATATGTCGCTCCCGGAAGTGGCATGGATAATTGAGAAGGACGGGTTGATACGCAAAAAGCCGCGCTAAGCGGTATATGTGGATGCAGTGGGAGGCGACGTAGTTTGTCGCTCAGGAAGTGACGCGGCTATTATTAGAAGCGCGGGCTATTCAGTCAAATGAGAGCGGTGCTCAGGCTGCATATGTTACTACAGTGTGGATGGAAACTATCGTCTCACACTGGTGTCTGCATAATATGGGCGCCATGTTGGAGACCCCCCAGGACTAAACATCACTGTTCAAATACTCATAAGTGATAATTGTTAATTCAACAAATTACATTAGCATATGAAATACCAGTGTATATATTTAGTAAATAATCCAAAATTAATTGTAACAATCACAGCTCGGTTCTTAATTAATAGTGATATTACACATGTATAACTAAAAATTTGTAAGTGCAGTACCATTATAAAAATTAATTTGGAACATTGTTATTACTTAGAGGATGTTGGGGGTAATAAAAATGACATATTGAGACATCCCATACCCAAAATACTCTCATACAAAACATTCACATAAAAAAAGAAGAAGGCTGTATATGCTTAGTGAATATGGAGGTGAACCATTATTATGTATATCGGAAATATTATGTGTGAAGTACACATAAGGGGAAGGGTAAGGTGACACCAATACCTATATAGGATGTAGGGGGATATAATGAGTAAGAGATTAATTGATGAACCCCTAAACTGACAAGTTATGTGGTGAATGGCGGAACTACGCTTTATTGATGAAGGAGTTAATGTCCCAATCTATATTTAAGCTGTGGGGGTGGTAGCAGCGGAGCTGGTGAATCCAGAAGGTCTCTAACTGCGACACACCCCTTTTTACAGCTCCCCCTCGCCACGGGGGCACATATTTGTCTATAATTTGGAAGGTGGTGCCTCTCAGATCTTTATTGTGACATCTCAAGTAGTGTTTAGGCACACTGTGATTTGTTTTTCCTTTATAGATGTTAGTGATATGCTCATTAACTCTGATGGTGAAAGAGCGTATTGTTCTTCCTACGTATTGCTTCTTACATGGACAGGTAAGAAGGTATACCACGTTGGTGGTATCGCAAGTACAGAACTGTTTAAGTTGGTATAACCGGCCTGTTACAGTAGATGTGAATTCAGTGATTTTTCTGCCCCGTTGGGCGTTCAAATGACACTCTACATTTCTGACGTTTGAAATAGCCAGTAAGGTTGTGGAAAAAAGACACTTTTTTGGGGGGTCTATGACGTTAGGGGCTATTTTGTTCCTTAATGAGGGGGCTCCCCTAAAGACCACTTTTGGTATATCGGGGAGTTGGGGGCCTAACACTTTATCATTTTTTAGAACAGACCAATGTCTATTGATGATTGACTTTAGTTGTTTGTATTGTGTTGAGTATGTGGTGAAGAATGCCCATTGGTGGTCCTTAGAATCCCTCCTTGGTTTATCTAGAAGGAGTTGTGGACGGTCGGTATGTAAAGATTTCTGTATCTCGAGGTCTAATTGTTGCTTATTATATCCTTTCTCTTCGAATCTGTTTTTCAGGATATGAGCTTGAGTTAAAAAGTCTTTATCATTTGTACAGTTCCGATGCAGACGTAGAAACTGGCTCTTCGGAACCCCTTTGAGCCAGGGGCGGTGATGGCAACTATCCGTGGATATAAATCCATTACGATCTGTGGGTTTGAAAAAAGTCTTGGTATGGACTTTGTTGTTAATAATTTCTATGTCGAGGTCCAGGAAATGTATGCGTTTGTGGCTATATTCCACTGTTAAGGTGATTCCTCTGTTATTAGAGTTCAGATCTTGAATAAAATTTTCCAAAGACGTACATGTTCCTCGCCATACGAGGAGGATATCATCGGTATAGCGTGCCCAAAGGATTAATTCCGGTCGTCTGGGGGTGTAGACTTCCTCTTCCTCCCATTTGGCCATGAAGAGATTGGCCAAGCTGGGTGCAAACTTAGCTCCCATAGCTACTCCTTTTTCTTGGGAGTAGAAATTGTCGGCAAACCAGAAATAATTGTGACTGGTTGCAAAAATGGCTAAATCTATAAAGAGATTATGTTTCTATACCTAATCTAACCCACTCACAATACCAACTTATATATATACATATGGTACCCCCCCTCATTCTTGAGAGTGCCAGGGTTCATGTGGGCGCCATCTTGGATTCTGACCCAGTGACCCCTGCTGACGTGATTGTTGGGAGGTGTTTGATAGTATTCTACCCTATTTATTAGTGCAGTGATCACGGGGGGACACCCCCGAAGACGTTTGTTGTAAACGAAACGCGTTGGGTCCTGTCCCCCCGGTTCACTGCGTTTGGATGACCGTTTTTATCAGAGCTCTGTATCCTTTTTACCATGTAAGTGTTTTTAACTACACTTTGGAATAAAATGTTAAAAAACTGGATTACGCTACACCTCTTCTTCTTTATGTTTTACACTGCTTGAGCGTTCTCATCCTGCATCATTGGCATCAATAACCCCGAAGAGAGGACAAAGAAGTGGATGATCCAAGATCTAAGAGGAACCTTTCCACCCATCTCCTCTTTTCTCCTTCCCTCCTCCCATGGGGTCCTAACTACAACTGCTGGTTAATTACTGGCGTTTGGTAAGCGCATAAGATTTCAAGTTTTGGATATTCACACACAAAGCACTCTGCGAGCACTTGTCACTTTATAACCACCATTATTCATCCTTTCAACTCGGGAACTGCAAGACTACGTTGATTGCTGGTGTCCTACCAGCCTCTGGTAAGTGCACCCACTCACCATTTTTGGATGTCACCTGAATCACTGCACACTTTGAACACGGATCAATTTTAAATGTTTATATGAAGACCAACCTGTTCAGTGACGGTTATTATTTGAGGAAGATTTCTGGACTCTATCCTCGTTCACTCAGTACACCCATTGCATCATAACTTTGATTATATGTACTCATCTATCACTTTAATGTGTATTATAACTTTTATGATATTGATTTACACATAATATAAGCGCCACATTTTTGTTATATTCAGAGATATGGTCAACACAGCCAAGGCATTGGTCCAGGCAGCAGGAAAAAAACATGGTCCATAAAGTCCTGGGTAATTACAGGCAGCAATATGGTCAGCACAGCCAAAGTATTGGTCCAGGCAGCAGGTAGAAACATGGTCCAGATAGTCCTGGGTCATTACAGGCAGCAATATGGTCAGCACAGCCAAAGTATTGGTCCAGGCAGCAGGAAAGGCCATCAAGCTTAGGGCCAGGGGGGCAGGGGTAGAGGCTTCTCCCACCCAAACGCTTTGAAGCCTCCGGGAAACCAGACCCTGTTCTAGAACACTAAAAACCAAACACTGGTTTTCTATACTCCGTACGTTTTCTGGAGCCCCTCACATATGTGAGACCCCTGTGTACTAATGTATAAGGGCAAAAGATCAGTCCAAGTGGCAGGCAAAAACATGGTCAATCAACAGGCCGAGGTCATACACGTGGAAGTTAGAAACATGGTTTGAAACGGCAGGCAAAGACATTGTCGGTAAACAGGCCAGGGTCAGTTAACGTTGAGGTCAGAAACATGGTTTGAAACGGCAGGCAAAGACATTGTCGGTAAACAGGCCAGGGTCAGTTAATGTGGTAGCAAGCAAATGATCCACACAGGTTTTTGAAACGGGAAATGACAGTCTAAAGTCTATATTGGGAACTAATATGTGATTTGGGTATGGTAATTTTTGAAACAATGTCCGATGCACAGGCCAGGTTGGGAGGGACAGTCGGGGCAATAATACGTGGTATCTCTTCTGATTCCTCTGCTGGAGCATACACGGCATCTCTTCTGTCTTCTTCCGGATTCTGTGGGGGGGATGGGGAAGGGATAATGTTGCTCGTGGAGTCGACTCACACTGTCGGAGCGAATACTTTCTGGGACGGGTCCTTGCTGATAAAAGAGGGCAGTAATCATTTTTTCGATGTGCTTGAAGTAGGTGAGGGATTGGTTTTGGGAGGATTTTTGGCAACACACAAACAAATTATACATGGCCATATGAAAGAGGTGAAATGCGGCTTTCTTATACCAAAAACGGGACTTGTGGGTAGATAAATAGGGCTGTACCATCTGGTCGTTTAAATCCACCCCCCCCCATGAATAGATTGTAATTGTGGACGCACTTGGGCTTTACAACTGGGCCTTGTATTCTTTGGATCTCCACCGAGTTGTTATCATGGATAGTGGAGAGGATGTAGACATCTTTTTTGTCCCTCCACTTCATGGCCAATACCTCTTCATTCCTCATGAAGGCAGATTCCTCGTTTTGCAGCTTTCGGGTAATGAGATTTTTTGTGAAGCCCTTTCTGTTTCTCTTGAAGGTGCCGCAGGCCAGGGTTTTCTTTTGATAAAGATGGCGAAATAGGGGCAGGCTGGTATAATTATCCAGGTATAGGTGGTGTCCTTTTCCAAAGAGGGGGTATGCCAGCTCCCAGACAATCTTCCCACTGGTCCCAATGCAGTTGGGAGTCTTTACCTTCATAAATTCTAAAGGAGTACACATAGCCAGTGGATCGATCGCACAACTTGTTGAGTTTTACTCCATACC
>BLSH010080323.1:1702483-1724371 GCA_018402905.1 Glandirana rugosa
TCCCCCCCCCCCCCCCAGTCCAAACCAGGCTCTTCGGGTCTGGTTTGGATATTAAGGGGGAACCCCGTGCCAAAAAAAAAAAATTGATGTGGGGGTCCCCTTAAAATCCAAACCAGACCCTTATCTGAGCATGCAGCCCTGGCCGGTTAGGATGGGGGGGGGGAACGAGCAAGCGCCCCCCCTCCTGAACCGTACCAGGCTACATGCCCTCAACATGGGGAGTATGGGTGCTTTGGGGGAGGGGGGGCTCTGCCCCCCCACCTCAAAGCACCCTGTCTCCATGTTGATGGGGACAAGAGCCTCTTCCCCACAAGCCTGGCCGGTGCTTGTGGGGGTCTGCGGGCGGGGGGCTTATCGGAATCTGGAAGCCCCCTTTAATAAGGGGGCCCCCAGATCCCGACCCCCCCCATGTGAACAGGTTTGGGGTACATTGTACCCCTACCTGTTCACCAAAAAAGGAGTGTAGTGTAAAAAAACCAAGATTTGGTTATTATAGGTATTGGTATTATAGCTCTTTTCTTTTTTCTTCTTTCTTCCTCCATCTTCTCCTGGCCCGCTCCTTCTTCTGGTCTTCTGCTTCTTCTTTTAGTCTTCTTGCTTCCTCTCTTCGTCTTCAATTTTCAATCTTCATTTTCATTCTTCTTTCCCCGCCGGCGCGCTCTCTGCTGGTGCAGTCCGCCCCTGCGCGTCTTGCCGAATGGGCGGTCTTCATGATGACAGTTCTTTTACAAGAAGGGAAAGGGCCACCCATGATGTAAATGGGTGACCCACCCCCTCTGACATCACATGACGTCAGAAGGGGCGGGTTCACTCAGTTACATCACTGGGTGGCCCCGTCCCTTCTTATAACAGTACTGTCATCGTGAAGACCGCCCATTCGGCAAGACATGCAGGGGCCGGACTGCACCAGTAGAGAGAGCGGTGGTGGGGAAAGAAGAAAGAAGATCAAGATGAAGATGAAGATTGAAGATTGAAGACGAAGAGAGGAAGCAAGATAACTAAAAGAAGACCAGAAGAGCTATAATACAAAATAAAGGACTTGTCAAAAACTGCCTATTGTTTTTTTTTTGACACTACACTCCTTTTTTGGTGAATGGGTAGGGGTACCCCAAACCTATTCCCATGGGGGGGTTGGGATCTGGGGGCCCCCTTATTAAAGGGGGCTTCCAGATTCTGATAAGCCTCCTGCCCACAGACCCCCACAACCACCGGCCAGGGTTGTGGGGATGAGGCCCTTCTCCCCATGGGGACAAGGTGCTTTGGGGGGGACCTCAAAGCATCCTCCCCATGTTGAGGGCATGCGGCCTGGTATGGTTCAGAGGGGGGTGGGCGCTCACTCGTCCCCACCCCCTCCTGCCATGCCAGGGCTGCATGCTCGGATATGGGTCTGGTTTGGATTTTGGGGGGGACCCCACGCCATTTAAAAAAAAAAAAAAATTGGCGCGGGGTTCCCCTTAAAATCCATACCAGATCTGAGGGGCCTGGTTTGGATTTTGGGGGGAACCGCACATCATTTTGTTTTTAATTTTGGCACGGGGTTCCCCTTAAATTCCATACCAGACCTGAAGGCCCTGGTTAGGATTTTGGGGGGAACCGCACGTCATTTTTTTTTTCATTTTGGCACGGGGTTCCCCTTAAATTCCATACTAGACCTGAAGGGCCTGGTTAGGATTTTGGGGGGGAACCGCACGTAATTTTTAAAAAAAAATTGGCACGGGGTTCTCCTTAAATTCCATACCAGACCTGAAGGGCCTGGTTTGGATTTTGGGGGGTGTTAGGGTTAATCCATTGTCTAGGGAGGGTTCCCTTAACCTCTCGGACCTCGGATCAATGTATGATGCAATGCAGATATATCTGGAGACAGCCCCCAAAAACAAATGACACGCACTCAATGATAAGTTCAAGGGATTGTCTGTATTATCATACATTAGGCGTACCTTTATAGGGCAATATTCGTCACAGATCATTCGAGCATCAAGCGAGCAGTGGAAACTGGTAAAATATATACAAGGCTGCATTGTGTGACTAGCTGACCTCAGCTATTTCCTGAGAACCGAGCATAAGACATTCTCTCAAGATAAGTCCAGAAACAAGCCAGACTAACAGATATTTAAAGTGGAACCCTAGCATACAAAAATGGATACCGTCAAATCCTTTCAAATACCCTCTTAAGTCATGAATATGACTTCTATACCTTTGAGATTTCTTGGGGCACTTTAGTCTGATCCTTATGTTTACACTGACCCATAAAAAGCTGGAGATATTGGGTGTATGTATGAGAAGGGTGTTGGGGTGGGGCAGTACATTTGGCAATACACATCATAAGTAACTTGAACCCTAAATAAAGCAGAAGGATAAAAAGGGCCAATGTTACAATAATAGCAATAATGTCCTTCAACCGTGATAACATTCCTCCCAATCCCATATTGGAAAAAGGGTTCCACCCATAATTACCTATATCCCTTGCTTGTTTCATTAATTCATCTACCTGTGTTCTAAACTAGTTTTATGAATCCATGTACAACACTCATACTCTCGAGTCATTTCACATAAGCCTGTCAATGCTGCACTCGTACTTTCTATAGCTAATTTGTGTAGTTCCAGTTGTTTCCTGATAGCTCTCAACTCTACATTAAGTAATTTTATATCATCTTTTCCATTATATCATTAATAAGACTGGTATAATTGTTGAGTTTATTCATTAGTTGAATTCCCCATCCAGTCCATGAGGGAAACCAGGCCCAAGCTTTATCTATAGTGGAGAACATATAGGGCTGGGTTTCTCTTTTGAATTTCACAGTTAATTGATGTTTTGGGTACTTACTAGGTTTAAGTAAATGATTCTCTTGATCAAAAACTGTCATTACAGGTACCAATTGTGCTAAATAACACCAACCCTGGGTCTTTGGGGGAATCCAGGGGTAACAAACTTTACCACAACATAGATTTGTATTGTTACTTTACATAATAGACCTTTTGCTATAGATCCATGAAGCGTCTTGGACTGATGAGATACTAGCGATACTTAAGTAAAGCAGGAGTTTTCTTAATTCGATTAGATTTCTTTTTAAAGTTGTCAAGTTTTTGGCTTGGGTCTTAAGCCTCATACACACGAGTCGACGATCGTATACAACAGGTCGTACGAACGACCGTTGTATGCGAAATCGACTGTTAGTACGCGCAATTAGAACAGCCTACATACGACGGTCATACAACAGAAGTTGTATGAGCAGACTAGAAAACTTTGGTAGTACGACAAGCGGTCGTAAGACCGTTGTACCGTGTGTACAGAGAAGTTGGTCCAACAAGTTGTACCTGCAAAAACACGCATGCTCCAAGTCTGGGAACGGCCGGAAGTATCCGTTCGTGTAAACCTACATTTCTATTTCACAATGCATATTTGTTCGTCTATTGGCAATTGAATTCAAATAGCGAAATGCTACACACATTAGCAGCTTTTTCAATGGGATAATAATGAAGATGCATTGCTAGTGATACTGATGTTATGAATGTAATGAAAGACAGTTGTTCTGTAGTGGTATTAATAGAATTTGCATTATTTTTAATCTCTTTTATTCTATTTAACATTTCCCCAATATCATAATCTCTGAAATATAATAATTCCTTTAATTGAACTTGTTTGTGGTCCCTTGCTATTTGTTCTAACTTTTCTTTTTAATGTAACTGCCTACTTCAAACCTGTCATTTTCTTCAATAAACTTAGGCAAGTATTGTTATTTGCATTATTCTTTATTTTTAAAGTATAAAGAACTGAAAATAAATTAGCAAAGCAATTTTTCTGCAAAGAAATTGTAACAGAAAAAAACAGTTTCTTCACATCAAAATGGGTTAAAGAATAAACAAATGAAAAAAATCAAAACAAAAATACAGAAAAATAAATAAAAACCTCAATGGGGGTATTGGCCATAATCCCCAGACCATGGTTGTTGGTGGGGGCCATGGGGGAAAAAATTGCCACTGGCCAGCATGCTGGTGTGGTGTTTGGGTTGGGTGGTGAGATGGGGTAGGTGGTGGAGGTGGAGGCACATTCTCGTGGAGCTCTGTGTACTCCGTAATGAGCCCCATCGCCCCCTTGAACAGCACCTGGCTTATCAGCTCCTCAGCCCTGTTCTGCTGGTATGGAGCCATTTTTTTAAGTTTCGCTGCTGCATAGGCAGCAAATGATTCCTCCTGGTCCAGATCCCTCTGGAGGATTTGTGTGGCCTGCTCAAAAAAGGAGGAAGCTGTTTCATCTATATGATGGGTTTTCCCCTTCCTTTTCCTACCAACCCGAAGGGGAGGAATTTGCGATTGGCAAAGCTGTGAAGAGCCAGCTGCCTCCTCCTCAGCCACTGTCTCGGTGACACTTTCCTGTGTATAAAAAAGTGACTTTATTAGAATATGTTTGTGTGGGTGATGAATCCAAACAAATTTACATTTCATGACTGTTGCTTATTGAATAATTAGAAATAACAAACACTAGCATTCTGGCACCAGCATTTTGATTTATCCTTAAAATGACTTTAGGCCACAACTGGGTTTGGATATAGAAACAAATGTGTTAGGACTCAAATGTTTGGACAATAATGTTTAGTTATTTAACAAAATAACACAAAAACAATCACGCGCCTTAAGGAAAGGCAAAAATATAGGTAGCGAAAAAAGAGCAGCTGGTACAACAGTATAACTATAACAGGTTACACTTAAAACATTGAATACAGTGTAAGGATACCGCGCTCATACAGCAGTTTTTCATACATAGAGAGATACCTCTCATGTATGACAAATGTACTGTCGACTGGATCAAACCGGAGACAGCACTTTCTGCTATATTTTAATCATAGCGCCTAAGTAACAGCAAATACTGAACAGGGCACTCTTTACTACATTCCTCATATGACCTTAAACTACTATGTTGCTATCCATACACATGGTGGAAATGATCCAAAACAAACTGAAACAGTCCCAATAGTGCAAATATGGATGTTATAGGAGGGAGCAATGTGGTGTTAAGTTGTTGAGACTTCTATGGAATGCCTAAGGAATCTGCTGGTGTTCCCACTTACCAGATCCCCCTGACCTATAAAGGTCAGCTAGCCTTGTGGGAAATGTCTTGCTAGTTGTCAATTGTGTGTCCTCCCGGCAAGCCCAATAGAGCCCCACTTACCAGATGGCGGATTCAAACGAATCTGTAGAATGGATAAACCACCTTGTGTTGTACAGAAGTGAAACAGCTGTTCATAGCATGGGTTCCGATCGGAAAGACAAAAACCGGGGCAATCCAATAGTGAAGTACGTTTCCATAAAAATACATTTATTAAAAAGCAAACAAACAAACAAACAGAAAACAGCCCGATCCAATTGCTATGCATGACCGCTTTCTGTTTGTTTGTTTTTTAATAAACGTTTTTTTAAGGAAACATACTTCACTATTGGATTGCCCCGGTTTTTGTCTTTCCGATCGGAACCCATGCTATGAACGGCTGTTTCACTTCTGTACAACACAAGGTGGTTTATCCATTCTACAGATTCGTTTGAATCCGCCATCTGGTAAGTGGGGCTCTATTGGGCTTGCCGGGAGGACACACAATTAACAACTAGCAAGACATTTCCCACAAGGCTAGCTGACCTTTATAGGTCAGGGGGATCTGGTAAGTGGGAACACCAGCAGATTCCTTAGGCATTCCATAGAAGTCTCAACAACTTAACACCACATTGCTCCCTCCTATAACATCCATATTTGCACTATTGGGACTGTTTCAGTTTGTTTTGGATCATTTCCACCATGTGTATGGATAGCAACATAGTAGTTTAAGGTCATATGAGGAATGTAGTAAAGAGTGCCCTGTTCAGTATTTGCTGTTATTTAGGCGCTATGATTCAAATATAGCAGAAAGTGCTGTCTCCGGTTTGATCCAGTCGACAGTACATTTGTCATACATGAGAGGTATCTCTCTATGTGTGAAAAACTGCTGTATGAGCGCGGTATCCTTACACTGTATTCAATGTTTAGTTATTATTGTTGTATTTTATCTTTACAATATGTTCAACACTATACCTGGGTGAAGGGTGCCTCCTCCACATCTTCATCCTCAGGTGTAGGAGCCGTGGCATCAGCAGAGGTAGAGGGCAGGGTTGATAGAGATGGCCTTGTGTCATCTGTGTTTCTAAGAAACTGGAGGTTCTCAAAGTACCAGAGCTTAGGCACATACACGTCCGATGCTGCAGCTCCTGACCTCTGGGATTTCTTTATTTTTTTGCCCTCCCTCCCATATGTGGTCCTCATATTGGCAATTTTGTGTCGAACGTATTGGGCATCTGTTTACACAGCTCTGCCAGTTGCTCACAAGCTGCCTGCATTTGGACCTTGTTGAAATATTCCTTGCTCTTTACGTTCCAAAGAAACGGGAGTTGACGGTAGAGGTCAATAAATTGTGGTAGGAAATTGTAGGAAAAAAAACTATCACTCATTATGCCTGCAAGACACAAGACAAAGCATAATGCAACTTCACACAGCATACCTCTAAGCTGGACCCAATCTAGGCCTCAATCCAAGCAGTATAGGCCACTACCCACCTATGGCTGAAGTTCCAGTAGAACCTTTGTTTGTACTAAATAATGAGCGGTCTCCCACACGTTCATCTCCACACCACGCTCCTACCTATGGCCGTTTCCTTGACCATTCGTTCGTCTTTTATACACTGCGTATGCGCACCGCTCTCAGGTGTGTCGTGACTCTGGGGCGTGACTCGTACCAACGCCTCCACGGAATGAACGATCAGAAATGGTGGGAATCATGGAGGCCCGGGACTACGATTGTAAGAGGGGGGATTATTCGAGGCTGAACAGCCATAAGCATTATATCCTAGACAGGGTCATTGAGCAGCTGTCTCAAAAATATGGGGTCCAGCGGGCCAAGGATCAGCTCTGCAAGTGCTGGTCCGATCTCAAACATCGGAAGCAAGACCAGCAGCGCCGGATCCACTGAATCCTTGAAAAAAGTAAGCAATATTTTTTTGGAACCAATATGTAGATGTGTAAATTCGGTGTCTGAATCTGTTTTTGGTCAAAGTAGCTAGAGAGAATTATCTGTGAATTTTTGAACTCTTTGTATGCCTTGGGGTTCCCAAATTTAATTTCCAAATCAAGCATACTGTATATGATGAATACCATTTTAGACTGTTTTCAGACATTCCTTTAGCTTTTGCACTTATGTTCTTTTTGTATTTTGCAACAGGGAAACAAAAAAACCAAAGGACCCATCCCCCCAAGGGACCAACGGATGCTCCCACCCCTGGCCCGTCAGTGGAGGTGGAATCAAGCCCACCTTCATGCCCTGAAGGTAAGTGCTAAATGACAACTATACAAATTGTGCCACAGACAGGGGTGCTGCTAGGTGGACAAAAGGGCGGTGGTTTCAGGCCTAAATTAAAGGATAAGTATCACTTTACTGGCTGCTGACTGATTCATCAGTGCCCATTAATCCAGCCTTGCTGGTGCAGACATGGGGAGAGGATAGCCCCCATTGCTGGAAGGCACACAAATGCATATGATGGATATGAGACAGCCCACATCCCATAGGAGCGTCGGGGGGGAGTAGCTGTAGGAGTTGACGAATGTTGCTGCTTGTCAAGTATTTGGGCCGTGGAAAATGGCATCATCATCCGTTTGTTGTTTTTTTGCAGAAATCCTACAGAGGTCCCCCAAGCCTATGCAAGAAGTCCACCAGATGCACCCAGCCCAGCCCAATTGCAAGGTTGGTACACAGGGGTCAGGTTTTGTTGAGGAAATTACTTCATAACATGTTCACCAAGCCCAAATGCCTCATCTGCAACAAAGACAAAGTTCAGACCCTCCACGTTTTGGTCTGCAGGTGGCAAGTTGAGGGTGCCATTCTGAAACCGCCTATAAAACTCCGTCTGCATGATCACTCCTCCATCAGAGTTGCGGCCATTCTTCCCCACATCCAGGTACAAGAATTCATAGTTGGCAGACACTATGGCAAGCATCACAATGCTGCAAAACCCCTTGTAATTGAAATAATAGGAGCCAGAGTTGGGTGGTGGTACAATCCGAACATGCTTTCCATCAATGGCACCCCCACAGTTGGGAAAATCCCATTGCTGCAAAAACTGAGCAGCAACTTCCTGCCACTGCTGGGGATTGGAAGGAAACTGTGGATAAAAAAAAAATTATACTTTGCCAACAAACATAAAAATGTTCTTCAACATACAAATACAAGGGCAACATAAGGCTACACTTCCATTTCCAGCACAGTGGAGATGTAAGACGTGTGTGAATCACAACCTACAGAAAATATATCAAACATAAGAGATCACATGAGGTCAAATTAATAGCAAATCAAGCAGGCCCTTGCACTACATGTTTTGGGGAATTAGTAGGGAAATGTCACCCGCAAAAGATAGAGAGTGTGTATAGGAGATTACATTTCTGGAGATACAGTAGTTTTAAATGATGATGTAACTTTTTTGGAGCATGGGGATTAGGTTTCACATAATAAGAACACCTCAAGCACTCTGCCTGGTTGGAAAGCCAAAAATAACGTTGCAAAAGTGTGTGTTTTAGGGGGAGGGGAGGGGGACACCTAAACTGCATCTGACATAAATAATTGTGGCATTACCAGGCTGAGTGGGCAGGGCAGCCATCAGAAATTTGGGGGCCCCTACACAGCTTTAGACCTGCCCCCTCCATTCTGACCACCAATCTTACCCAGGGCCTTCACACTGGGCCATTCCACCACATCTGCCCACTGGCCAGGGGTGTACACATGTTGCAGCCCCAGGAGGAACGATACACCCTGTCACACTTACGAGATGTAGCCTGCAAAGCATGACCCAGTGAAGTGCGCAATTCATGCTAGTGTGAAATCCAAGGGCTTCAAAAACCAGTGCACAGGCAACACAGCCTCACTCAATGCTTGCAATAAGACCTTGTGCCAAAGCATAGGTGCTGCAGGTCCCAAACTTGAACCAGTTGTGGTCCAGGGGGTCCTCTCCATGTGGGCAAAATTTGGTATTTTTCTCGCCTAGGGTTCAGGAGAATGGTCTCCCCAAACTGGATGCCCCCCTCCCATAGACTCCAATGTTAAAGACTGCTAAAGTATTTGTTGTAAGGGCCCCTTGAGACACTGGGGTCCCTTACAACAGTACTGCCTGTACCCCCTGATGGCGGCCCTCTGAGTGTGTATGGACACTGGACAACATGCTGGGGAGGCGTGTAGAGGAAAAAAAGGAGGTGAAAAAAGCTTAGAGCATGCATGAGGCCAAAGAAGACATTCACAGCATATTGTAATGCTGCTAATTAGGTATTGTCAAAAAGGGCAAATACTATATTATCAAACAGAAACACATAAAATGTGGTATTAACATGAAACATACCTTAATATAGTCCTTCTGCAGCACCTGGATGATGGCTGAGCATGTCTCTGGAATAATGACTCCAAGAGCCTGGGGGGAGATGCCTGTAGTGAACTTGAGACCCTGGAGGCTTCTTCCTGTCGCCAGGTAGCACAAGGTGGTAATGAGCCTTTGCTCAGGGGTGATAGCAAGGCGCATGCATGTGTCCTGCTTCTGGATATAGGGGGACACCGATGCCAAGAGGGGGTTAAAGCAGGGGTCCGTCATCCGAAGATAATTCCTGGAATCATCAGGATTATTCTCCTGGAGCTCCCTGACTAAAGCCATATGACCAAATTGATCACGGTTAAGTAACCAATTTTTGGTCCAACAACTCCTCTCCCTCCTTCTCCTATGTTGGTTTTGGGTCCAAGCCAGGACTCCTAGGCCAACAATAGCGAGATTTCTATCTCTAGAACTGAACATAGTTGACAAACAAACGGCCAGGAATGATCCACAGAAGGATCTGAAGAACGAACTGAAGAACGATCTGAAAGTCGCGAATCAACAATCACCAAACTTCAACTAACACGAAATTAGATGAAGGAGCCCAAAGGGGGGCGCACGATAACAGCACTTCCTCTTTATACGCTCGTTTCACGTCATTACGTTCAGCTTGGTCGCACGTTGGTCTTACGATCGTTGAGTGCACGTCATTACGCGAGATACAACAGCCAACATACGATTTGAGCCATTCGGTCGTACGACCGTTGCACCGTTTGTATGAGGCATTAGTCATAATTCCTAAAAAAGATCCACATATGAGACTAGTAAGGCTATTCTTTAACCCAGAAGCTGATGTGTGAAAGGTATCGTCTGTCATTGAACCATTATTTGTTGGCCTAGTGATATTAAATTCCGAATTGCTACACATGTGTTGGCCTTTATCTGAACCTCTTAATTTAAAGCACCAGTTTGGTCTATAAGCTGTACTCACCACCAGAAAGGGTATCGATTTATTTGCCTGTCCTGCGGTGACATTTGTCAGTACTATAGGAGGGGTGCCATTTAGCATGGGTGTGATGTTTAATGGTACTGCTAGCAGGGGAATTCTCGTGGTACTAGGGTGTAGTTCACTACATATCCAGCATTTGTCAAATCCTGACCTTTGTGCATAAGCGTACTTGAATTTTAGTGAAAGCATTTTTCCATGGAACACATATGAGGGCTCATCATTGGTGTCTCTTGTAACCCTGGAATGGAAAGTTTTATTAAGATACTCAGTCTGTTTTCCACATATGTAACTCATTTCTCCTAAGTCCTCAGGGCGATAAATGCAGTTGGCTATCAGCCATACTGGGAGAAAGATTAGGAGCAGAATCATCATCAGGAGGCACCAGGCCTTCCCAGAAGTCTGTGGTGAAATAAATTACATCATTGTCCTTGTCTCTTGTGCTTGTCTTTTGAGGGCTTAAAACACCTGCTTCACCTCTTTTCTGTCCTTCTTTTCCCGGAGTCAGATCGACTTTCTTTACTCGGCTGGCGTGGATCCAGGTGGGACTTTCCTCGGTGAGGACAGCAGTCCTGGTGACAGCAACCACTCTGGTGATGGGTCCAAATAGCCTCTGGATCACGACCTGGTCACCGACTTGGAATGGATGGGTTGGTACCTGTGAAGAAGAAAAAGAGGTGGAAGCCACGTTTCTTTAAACATTGTCAAGTGTTTCAATTAATTTTCTTATATATTCTTCCTGTATCTGCTCCAAGTCACCTCCCTCCACCATCAAAGGGTGATTGGCCTATGGTGTGGGGAATGGCCTACCCATGAGTACCTCAAAGGGGGAATAACCCGTCACACTGTGAGGGGTCATTCTGATTTCAGATAATACAGCTGGGAGATCCTTTCTCCATTTGCCAAAGTTCCCACCCATGGCCTTCCTTATTCTATCTTTGATAGTCCTGTTCATTCTTTCCACTATTCCTGAACTTTGGTGATGTAAGGGAGGTGAAATTTCCAGTCTATTTTTAGTGCTTTTACAAGGTCCTGGCAGATTTTAGCTGTGAAAGCTGTGCCATTGTCTGAATGTATCTGTAGTGGACATCCCTACCTAGGAATGATTTCCTGTGTGAGAATCTTCACTACTGTTTGTGCATTCTCACCATTGGCGACGTATACCTCTGACCATCGTGACATAATGTCTACTATAACCAAAAGGTACTGTTGTTTCTTTCCTTCTTTGGGCATAAGTGTGAAATCTATCTGTAGATGAGTGAATGGAGGTACTCAAGATGTTCATGCTTTGTTTTCTTTGGATTTGTTGGATTGTTTCTGATACAAGTGACACACCTCTGTACAAAAGCTTTGACTAAGCTGGGTAGTCCTGCAATAAAAAATCTTTATCTAAAAGTTCACATGTAACCTGCCAACCTTTATGTCCTGTACCGTGGTACTGTGCAATGAATAAAGGAGCGCTAGCTACAGGGAAACATGGTCTCCCCTCTGTGCAGATTAGTCCTGTTTTAGGACTCTTCTGCAAAGCTCCACCACAATTCCCCTGTTTGATGTCTTCAGGGGTGGCAAAGGCTTGCAACTCTGTTAGCCAGTGTGTATCTTCCAGAGAACATGTGGGAGGTGTTAGCATGGGCATTTGTGTACCTGCCTTTTTTGTGAATGCAGCTTCTTTGGCAGCTCTATCAGCTAAAGCGTTTCCTTTGGCAACTTCAGTCATTTGGCCTGTGTGTGCCCTACAATGCATGATAGCTAATTTTGAGAGTAACTGTATGGCCTCTAGTAGTGCTGTGACTAAATAAGAGTGTGAGATGCTCTTTCCATCTGCTGCTACATATCCTCTTTGGCTCCATATGACTCCATGGTCCCAGACCACGCCATGTGCATATTTGGAGTCAGTGTAAATGTTAACTTCTTTTCCTGCAAACAGCTGGCATGCACGGGTTAATGCAGTCAACTCAGCAGCTTGTGCAGATTGGTAAGGTATTGGGCTGGCCTCGAGGATAGTGTCAGGCAACTGGACTACAGCATATCCTCCATGATAGACATTATCATTTGGTCTGCTACAGGATCCATCTACAAAACTGTCTGTGCAGTGGGAATTGGTATTGAAAGCATATCTGCTCTGGGTGAAGTGTCCTGGTGTATTGATTGCTCACAATTATGAGGTGGTGGTAAGTCACCCTGTTCTCCTTTAACCACTTCAGCCCCGGAAGGATTTCACACTTTAGGACCAGAGCACTTTTTGCGATTTGGCACTGCATCACTTTAACTGACAATTGCGCGGTCGTGCGATGCTGTACCCAAACAAAATTTGCGTCCTTTTTTTCCCACAAATAGGGCTTTCTTTTGGTGGTATTTGATCACCTCTGTGTCATTTCTGATCGCCGCTATAAACAAAAGAAGAGCAACAATTTTGCAAAAAAACCCAAATGTATTTCTTTTTGCTAAAATACAAATCCAAAAAAAAAAAAAAAAAAAAAAAAATATTTTTTCCATCGGTTTTGGCCGATTTATATTCTTCCTCATATTTTGGTTAAAAAAAAATCACAATGGGCAACTGGTTTGCGCAAAAGTTGCCGCGTTTACGGATGCTGAGAATTAATTTCTGGGGTTTTTATTTTTTTTATATTTTACTAGTAATGGCGGCGATCTGCGATTTTTAGCGGTACTGCGATATTGCAGCGGACATGTCGGACCACAGGAAGCCTGTGATCATCGCCCTTCCCCCTCTAACAGAACGGAGATCCGTGTTTACATACACGGACCTCCGTTCTTTCACTGCGGGGGGGGGGCATCGCGGCTAGCCAGCGGCTATCGAGTCCTCCCTACCCGCTCCCTGGACCCCCCCCGCACACAGTGAGCACGCCTCCAGCGGTGCTCGCGCGCTCACAGCACTAGTTATCGCAGTTATTTGCGATAACGAGCCACTCTGTCGCCGTCAGACTGCGGTCGGCGGTCGGCAAGTGGTTAAGACCCAGCAAAGCATTCAGAATTTGAGCTGGGCCTGAGTTTAGCTTGGAATTTTTTACCTTCAGATTTGGGTTGGACAGCAAGATGACTTCATAACCACTTAGTCTTTGTGCTGACATGTGTTGGGTATGTAAGGTTTTAAAGAGAGCGTGGTTACATTATGTGTGGTGTGGAGGGTGGTGTCATGACCCAAAGTATATGGTGCTGCCATTTCCACAACCATTGCACAAGATGCCAATGCTCTGAGACACGCAGCCATGCCCTGGACCTGTACTGGAACCACCTTTGAGAAAAAAGCTACAGGGTGCAGTTTTCCCCCAAGCTCCTGGGCAAGGACTCCTACCATGGTTTTACAATTTTCTCTTGCAAATAAGTGAAACATCCTGCCATAATCAGGGAGGCTTAGACCTGGGCTGGTAACCATTGAACATTTCAACATGGCAAAAGCATTTGATATTTCATCAGACCATTGCACAATATCAGACATTTCAGAGAGGGTGGCTTGTCTCAATATATTGTCATAATAGGAACAGTCAGGTATCCATTGGCGGCAGTAACCAATCATGCCAAGAAAGGTGAGCAGATCTTTCTTGGTCTGTGGGCGGGCCAGACCCACAAGAGCTGTAGCTCTCTTGTGACTGACTTTCCTTTCTCCCGGAGACAGCACAAACCCTAGGTAGACTACCTCAGTTTGACACCATTGTAATTTCTTTCTAGACACCTTGTGACCACATACATACAACCATTTCAACAAAGATAAACTGTCAGCTCGGCAGGCCCCCTCTGATGGACTACAAAACAGGAGGCCATCAACGTACTGCAAAAGAACACAACCATGAGAGGCAGTCCAAGGCCTGAGAGTGGCCGGAGTACTATCGAGTAGACCACAGGTGAGTCTACATAGCCCTGGGGCAATCTACATCAGGTTAGTTGTTTAATCTCCTGGCCAAAACGTATGGTAAAAGCAAAGAGCGGTCATGTCTCCTTGTCCACAAGGACGGAGAAAAATGCATTTTTTAAATCAATCACAGTAAAGCACTTGGCAGTTGCTGGAATGGAGGATAGAAGGGATGGCACATCAGGTACTATGGGTGCTATTGCGACTACGAGATCATTTATGGCCCTCAGTTCCTGCACAAATCTGTAGGAGCCATCAGGCTTCTTTACAGGATTGATGGGTGTGTTGTAGGGGGAAATGATTTCCTCCAAGATGCCTTCCTGCAAGAACTTTTCCACCATTGGTAACACGCCTTCCTCTTTTTCCTTGGATAGTGGGTACTGTTTGTGGTAGATAGGATATACCCCCTCTTTAAAAGTGGCATGATACGGTGTACATGAAATGAGTCCTACATCAAAGTCTGTTGTGGACCAGACCTGAGGGTCTACGTCTTCAAAATCCTCTTCGTTAATATGTTGTGACAGCATCAGTAAATCTGGGTTACATGCTTCTATAGTGATTTTGTCTAGTTTTACATCTAGACCTCCCTCTGGATTGGTTTTAATTGTGATTCCCAGTGGCCCGAACAGGTCTCTCCCTAACAGATTTACAGGGCACCTTGGTATTATTCTGAAAGAGTGTTTGCATATGATGTAGCCTTCATCATCCTCTATTGGTAAAGGTGGGGTACTATAAGTTTTTGTCAGTATCCCATTAATTCCCAAAGAGGGTTCTGCTTGTTCCCATTTGCCCTTAAAATGATCTTCACAAATAGTACTACTTGTCGCACCACTATCAACGAGATAGGGGAGGAGTCTTCCATCTACTGAGATGACAATCATCGGACTGTCTGAGAAATCATTTGAGACAAAAGGAAAAGCTGGGACACTACCCTCCGGGCCCCATCATTGTTGCTGATTTTCCCCAATTAATCGGGAACCTGGGACCTTGCTTGGTAGGTGCCTGTGGTTATATCTGGATAGGAGCATGGGTAGGAGCGGGGCCTGAATTAGGATCCTGTGTGGAGGTGGGGTGAGGGCACTGACTTACCCGGTGATCTTCTGCACGCAATTGTAACATCCATTGTTCCTGGGGTGATTCATTCCCTTTCCTCCTCTGCCTCTAAACCTTCCCCTGCCCCTTCCTCTATAATTTCCTTTCATATTAACCTGGAAATGTGAGGAGACGGGTGCCGGCTTGGGTATATCAAAACAGCCTGCTGCATCCTTCTCTGAGAGTCTTTTTCCAAAGTCAATTCGAGAACGAGTCGACCAATCAGAAATCATCTGCTTGACAGGCACCACTAAATGAGGTGTGAGGTTTGTCAGGAAGGTCTGGATGAATAAAGGATCCATGTCTGCTAACAGGCTCAAACCTGCCTCCTGTGTCCACACATCATTGAATCTTTTCCAAAACTCAAGAACTGATTCTCCTGACTTCTGTTTGCATGCTATGGCAGTGGGTAGCGAAGATTTTGGCTTAAGGATTTCAAGCATGTGTTGGGTTAATTCATCCCACATTGTGAGTCTACCTTGTTCAGTGTTTATTTTGTATGTGGTTGCAGGTACTCCTGCCGCCTCTACAATGTGTATAGATCCGATCTTTGTCCAGCCCCAGCTTGTGCCTGTCCCTACAATCCCATCTATTATCAACCGCATGTCTTCCTGTGTATAATTTCTACCTTTACAAGCCCTTTTTAGGTAAGCTATAGTGGCGGGTGCCGAGACAGTAGGTTTGGGGCAATTTTTGACAATGCGATGTATGTCTTTTATTTCAATTGGCTTTTTTAATAAGCTGTCCCCCTACAGTCATAAAAGGCAGTTGATGTGCTGCTGTAGCCACCGCTATTTCCTTTTTCTTTGTGTCACTCCTAGTTTCTGCTTTCTTTGGCAGACTAAGTATCCCAGTTAACCCTATCTTCAGATATAGTGGTAACAAGGGACCCTCCACTTGCCTCAGCTGACTTATTTTTCTCATCATCTGACCCCGTTTCTGGACAGTCAGTTGTAGAAGTCGCCGTGAGCGACTGTCTGTCTGTCTATTTTCTGTACTTTCTGTCATTTCTGTTGCGCTGGTTGCTGCTGTGATTGCTGTTGTTGTGGTTGGGGCTGTTGTTGGGGCATGGGCATGGGAGGTGTGGGTGCGGGATTTGGATTATTAGTCTGTGTAACATGATATCCTGCCAATAAGTCTAGGTCCTCGGGTCTCAGGCTTGGGTATATGCCTTTTGGTGCTGTGGGACCCATGGTAACATTATAGGGCGGGGGCAGGACAGGTGTGAAATGTCCGTGTTTTATGGATTTCTCTAACTCATGCTTTTTTTTCAGAAGCTGGGTCTTTATCCTGTACTTTAGGAGGTTTAGTTTTCTTTTCTGTCCTATTGTACCAATAGGGGGCATGTGTTAACCAATTCTTTCCTTCCTTCCGCATATAGTCCTCATCCCATTGAAGGTCCGGACCATAATATGGCCATGTATCTCTGTCCTTGAGACAGAGTCCCTTTACCATGTCCATACGGAAGGGGTCATTTGCGCCATTGCAAGGGAATGGATTACAACTGCCCATACCTTCTGTCCATCCTGCTAAATTATCCACCCATGGGTTAATGAGGTAATAATCTGTCCCATAGACTCTGGCTACAAAATCCTTGCAGTTTTCACCTATTTCTGGTAATGGTATTTTATCCTGCGTCTTCCCCATTATATTATACTATAGATAGAAGTCCTAGGGAAATAGAACGGTTCCCTGTGCTCGGCTGCCACCTAGTGGTGCTCCTTTCCAAACGTAACCTTGTCACTCAGATCTAGTGTTCCACTACAAGGCAACAAGGAGCGAGTCAGACTATATGTGACAACTTATTGTCCTCAAAAGAAAAGGTGTAGAATGGATAGACCCGGAACAGACTCCAGAAGCTTCGGACATATAATAAATTCACAACCCTTTTCAAAGACTTGTTGTCTTGTTTCAGATACAGTTAAACCTTCTAAAAATTTAACAGCACAATGCACATTCTTAATACTTCTACATATGGTTTACCTGTTTTAAAATATGGACCTTTACCCAATTTATGTCTGTAACCTCCAGGGACACTACTCACCAAATATCCCTTTCCGTTTCTGAAACAAAACAGTCCACACACACACTCGGAACAATTCATACAGCGTCTTAGTTATGCAATCATATACTATTGACAAACTACACTGATCTTCAGTCCTTCATATTCTATCCCAAACAGAATTTTACTCTAGAGCATTTCTTATCCTTAAAAGGTTACCAAAACCTTTTCAGTGTTACCAAAACACTATTTATTATGACTAGTCATTTTTATCTCCACTTATGAGAGGTTCTATAGCCCTACAGCAGTTTCTATTGGATGAAAGCCACGCGGACCTTCAGCAAGTGAATTTCACTCAATAAGAACAAGATTCACTTACTGAGTCTGTTCCTAAAGGTGGTCTTCCATATCCCGGAGGAGCCCCCAGTGCTGTTAGGGTTAATCCATTGTCTAGGGAGGGTTCCCTTAACCTTTTGGACCTCGGATCAATGTATGATGCAATGCAGATATATCTAGAGACAGTCCCCAAGAACAAATGACACACACTCAATGATAAGTTCAAGGGATTGTCTGTATTATCATACATAAGGCGCCTCTTTATAGGGCAATATTTGTCACAGATCATTCGAGCATCAAGCGAGCAGTAGAAACTGGTAAAAACAGGTGTCTGTTGTTACAAGATAAAAAGGGTACATTAGCTGCAGAATATTGTTACAAAATACAAGACTGCATTGTGTGACTAGTTGACCTCAGCTATTTCCTGAGAACCAAGCATAAGACATTCTCTCAAGTTAAGGCCAGAAACAAGCCAGACTAACAGATATTTAAAGTGGAACCCTAGCATACAAAAAAGGATACCGTCAAATCCTTTCAGGGGGAACCGCACGTCATTTTTAAAAAAAATTTGGCATGGGGTTCCCCTTAAATTCCATACCAGACCTGAAGGGCCTGGTTTTGATTTTGGGGGGAACTGAACATAATTTTTTTGTTTATTTTGGAGCGGGCCCTGCTGTTGTAAATTAGTTAAAAAATTGTTATAAAATCCCCCAGGCAAACAGGTGGCAAAAAATTGGGCCTTGTGTGTTGGCATTGCCAGAACACTGTAACCCCTTGCAGTTACTCTTGTTGGATGGAGGAACTGGGCCTGGTGTTATAAATTAGTTTACAAATTCTGACGAAAGCCCCCAGTCAAACAGGTGGCCAAAAATTGGGCCTTGTGTGCTGGTGGTGCCAGAACACTATAACCCCTGGCAGTTACTCTTATTGGACGGAGGAACTGGGCCTGATGTTGTAAATTAATTTACAAATTCTGACGAAAGCCCCCAGTCAAACAGGTGGCCAAAAATTGGGCCTTGCTTGTTGGTGGTGCCAGAACACTGTAACCCCTTGCAGTTACTCTTGTTGGATGGAGGAACTGGGCCTGATGTTGTAAATTCGTTTATTGTACAAACCAAGGAGAGAAAAGAAACTGTAAATGGAACCTCAATGCCGTAGAAAACTCTATTTATTAATTTATGATCAATATTTGAAAATATGACAACCAGTGAAGCAATTGGATTAAAACATGACAACGTTGTCAAAGGCTGTTTAAGGTGATGTCACCAACCACAACACGCCATACATCACCATTCATACAATGTACCAATCCAGTAATGGGCCCCTCCTATGATGCAATTCACATAATCAATTGTATAGGATAGCAGTCTGATATAAGGATATGATGTTCCTAGATGTAGGAATCAGAGCCAACCAGGGTTCTTATGGATAAAGTTTCAGTAGCGTGGAGTAAAGTGCCAATATGCAGATAAAGATCATGGGTGCTGATGAGTGTCTCTATGAACCCTCATTGGTTGTAGGAGTATCCTCCCTGCTTCAACCACATCTGTTCATCACTCATTAATAGTTACGACTGGCTAGGCAACCATACAACTGGCTGAGACACCCTATGCATGTAGGATCAGCTATGCTGAAATAGCAATTGTCTGCTCACCAATCCGTTCAACAATCGTGGATGGTATGGGGTGATGTCTCTCAGCAAGGCCAGCGATGTTGCACCTCAACGTCCGGGAATGGGTCATCCGGACGGAGTGCCACTAAGCCGTCCTTGGCTCTGTGCGGTTGTTCATCCGTGCTCAGCCGTCCTTGGCTCCGTGCGGTCGTTCGTGCACTAAACTTCAGACGCTACACATGTCATTGGGTGAGGGCGTGGGTGGTCAGCATCACCTGACAGCCGGGGGTGACGTCGTGTTGGCGCGTTTCGTTCAGCCAATCCTGAACTTCCTCAAAGCTGGAAGTGGGGTTGACAAATGTGCCTTTATATTTTGTTTACAACAATGCAATACACATTAGTGGCCACCAGATGTCATCCACACTTGTTCCCTATTCAAACGTCCCATTCATACAACATACATTGAATTATATTTTTAATTTTTGATTTTTAACCAGGACAGATTCAGATAATAGGATCCCTTAAATCCAAACAAAGGGAAAAGTGCCATATTGTGCTTGGATGAAGAGAGATCCCCGCATATCATCAAGGGAAATAGCATTTTATGCATGCCATATGTCTCCCAGAGAAAATAAAAAAAACCCTAAAAGAAGCCTCAAAACAAAGGGCAGGAATTCAAAAGATACAAGACCACAAACCAAACAATCCAAAAATTCAAAAATTCAAAAAAATAAAAAAATCCAAAACCATGGACTCAGTGCCCACTATGGATCTAGAAACACTGACAAATTCAGTTCAGTGTTTAACCCTTTGGGGGCCATAGAATCCAAAGTGTAAATCCACATTTTTTCCTTTCTTAAAAGGACCCGGTCGAAGTCACCCCTCCTGGGGGGTAAATTCAGAACATAAATGCCCTTAACCTTGAGGCCTGAGGGGTCCCTTCCATGAAACTCGTCAAAATGTATGGCGAGGGGTTTGTCGTCCCCCTCTTTGAACTTCCTGATACTGGACACATGCTCACCTATCCTTGTCTTCAAGGCCCTCTTTTCCCAATATATGCCTTTCCACAAGGGCAGGTGAGCATGTAGATTACCCTGGATGTTGAGCAATTAACAAATTGTTTGATGGAATATTGCCATGTATGGTCCGCGTTCCAAAAGGTGTCTGTCCTATCCACCAAATTACAGATATTACACCTACCACATCTATGCATTCCTGGTCTCATCATTGTTTTGTTTAACCAATTACTGGTCATATTGCGTACATATTCCGAATGTACTAACCTGTCTTTAACCACTTCCGTACCGCCGGACGACATATGACGTCCTTGGGTTTGAGTGGTGATATCTGAATGGTGCCTGCAGCTGCAGGCACCATTCAGATACCGTTTTTTTCAGCAGGCAATTCCCTGCAAGATAAAAGTGGTCTTAGTGGTGGATTCGCAGCAAGATCACTTTTATCATCGGCGGGAGAGGTGCCCCCCCCCCGCCGCTTTCCGGTCATCTCCGCCGCTTACCGGACCCGCCGGCAGCAGTGGAGATGATCCGATCCTCTCCCCCCCAGTGTCTGTGAGCCGACTGAGCAGCTGAAGCCGCTCACTCGGCTCCATAACACGGCCGGCGGAAATGACGTCCGCCCAACAGTCTTAAAGAGCCCGTTTTTTTTTCTTCTGTCACTTTTTTCAGATTTTTTTTTTTTTTTTTTTGGATTTTAGTGTAAATATGAGATCTGAGGACTTTTTGACCCCGGATCTCATATTTAAGAGGACCTGTCATGCTTTTTTCTATTGCAAGGAATGTTTACATTTCTTGTAATAGGAATAAAAGTGATCAATTTTTTTTTAAAAGAACAGTGTAAAAATAAAAAGTAAAAAGCAAAATAAATAATTAAAAAAAAAAATAAATTTAAAGCGCTCCGTCCTGCCGAGCTCGCGCGCAGAAGCGAACGCATACGTAAGTCCCGCCCACATATGAAAACGGTGTTCAAACCACACATGTGAGGTATCGTTAGAGCGAGAGCAACAATTATAGCTCTAGACCTCCTCTGTAACGCAAAACTGCTAACCTGTAGAATTTTTTAAATGTCGCCAATGGAGATTTTTCATTTGCGAAGTTTATCGCCGTTCCGCGAGCGGACGCAATTTTGAAGCATGACATGTTGGGTATCATTTTACTCGACGTAACATTATCTTTCACAATATGGGAAAAAATTGGCCTAACTTTACTGTTTTCTTATTTTTTAACTAAAAAAACTGAATTTATTAAAAAAAAAGCACGCTTGTAAGACCGCTGCGCAAATACGGTGTGACATAAATTTTTTCAATGACCGCCATTTTATTCTCTAGGGTGTTAGGAAAAAAAAATATATAATGTTTGGGGGTTCTAAGTAATTTTATAGCAAAAAAAACTGTTTTTAACTGGTAAACACCGAACCCAAAAAACTGGCTCGGTATTGAATATGGTTAAGATTGGTGGCTCTCCTGGCTACCATCTGTGGTCTAGTTCCCACTATTTCCTTTAGGAAGGGTGTTCTGGTCAGGAACTGTCTCTTATAGTTCATAATGGAACGGACTTGACCCCATTGGGTTCCATACTTAGTGATCATCCTTAC
>BLSH010080323.1:1754734-1774179 GCA_018402905.1 Glandirana rugosa
GACTTCTGTACACTAGTTAACGACATGTTTATGAAGGTTGTAATGATATGTACCTTCCTAGTTACTTGTGTCTAAACCCGGATCTACTTAGGAAGGTATATCATCTTAATGAATTTAGTTATTAGGTTAGATCAAATGATTAATGTAGTTACGGTTCTTATAAGAGACGTGGACCTGTTGTGGTCTACAGTTACAATCAAGAGTTTTCAGGACCTTAGAGTTTTTAGTGTAATATTTGAAATCAACACTGACGTTAAAGCAGAGGTGATTTTGGTCAATTTACTGTAAAACCTCGTAGTCATAAGTGTCCATTAAACAAAAATCAATTTGACTCAAGTCGAGGGTTTAGATAATTGGTAAAACAAATAATTCTACTATATGGAAGGATTCATCTAGGCCCAAATCTGTGTTCATTGATCCTTCCATGTATAGTAATGTTGGAAGTATTTGTACAGCAATTGATCACATGTCTTCAGACCAAAATGGAAGTAGGCTTGCTTAACCACTTCAATACCAGGCACTTAAAACACTTCCCTCCCAGACCAATTTTCAGCTTTCAGTGGTTTTGTGCTTTGAATGACAATTGCGCGGTTGTGCGACGTTGTACCCAAACAAAATGTGTATCATTTTGTTCCCACAAATAGAGCTTTCTTCTGGTGGTATTTGATCACCCCTACGGTTTTTATTTTTTGCACTACAAATAAAAAAAGACCAAAAATTTTGAAAAAAAAAGTTTTTCTTTGTTTCTGTCACAAAACCTTGTATAAGTACATGTTATCCTACACTGATGAGTACTGATGTGGCTACACTGATGGGCACTGATGAGGCTACACTGACGGGCACTGATGAGGCAGTATAGATTGGCACTGATGAGGTGGCACTGATAAGGTGGCTCTGATGATGGGGCACATATATGCAGCACTGATGGGCACTGATAGGCGGCACTGATAAGCAGCACTGACGGGCACTGATAGGTGGCACTGATATGCAGCACTGATGGGCACTCATAGGTGGCACTGATAGGTGGCACTGGGCACTGATAGGCACTGATAGGTGGCACTGATAGGTAGCATTGCTGGGCACTGATAGGTGGCACAGGTGGGCACCGATAGGTGGCACTGGTGGGCACTGGTGCATATAGCATTGCTAGGGATGGCATTGGCAGGCATCACATATGGGCACAGTGCCATCCCTACAGTGCACTGTATGCCCCTTACCTGGTGATGTAGTGTAGGCTCCCTGGTGGTCCCTGGGCGGCCTCCAGATCTTCTCCCTGGTGGTCCATAGGCAGCCTCCTTATGTTGTCTCTGGGGGAGCTCCCTGGTGGTCCATGTTGGATCCCTGTGGTGATCCTGAGGGGGGCTGCACTGATAAACGTTCAGCACAGCCCCCCTATCAGGAGATCAGCCAATCAGCTCTCCACTACTCAGGTCTGCAGATCTGAGTAGAGGAAAATCCGATAAACGGCTCTTCCTGTTTTACACTGTGATCAGCCGATGGAAGCCTTTTACCTCGATCGGTAATGTGGTGGGACAGAATGACCCATGGCATCACCGATCGCCACGATGCGTGCCCCCGTGGGCACGTGATCGTGGGTTATCCTGAGAATGTCAATAGACGTCCATTCAGGATAACGAAGCCACCGCCCAGCCGTCATTTGTCAATAGTCCGGGCGGGAAGTGGTTAAAGATATTGCAGTGAATATTGAAGGTAGGGACCCTAAGCCCCAAATTCAAAACAAGTTGCCACAAGAATCGATAGGTCCAGTTTCTGCCATTATACAAGAGTTTTTACAACAAGAAATATTAAAGAAAGCAGAAATCAGTGGTAAATAACTGTATTTGGCCTATCAAAAATGTTGATGATTCGTATTCTTTATCAGTTGATTTAAGATCACTGAATAAATGCATTACAAATAACAAACCTGTTGTTCCTGATTTAAATTTAATGTCACACCTGGATGCCAAGGCCAAAGTATTTTCTGTACTGGAGGTCTTGAATAGTCATTTTTCAGTACCATTAGCTAAAAGCTGTCAATATAAACTTGCCTTCAGCTTTAATAAAGAAACCTATGCATTCACTAGAGTAATCCCAGGATTGGACATCAGTGCACGATTGTTTAGGAAAAGTATTATCAAAATTTTCTAGACCAGAATGTATTTTCCAGCATGTGGACAATTTTTTGCTGACTTTACAAAGTATAGAGGAACATATTACTCTTTTGTCTGAGTTATTTACTTTGTTACAAACAGCAGGACTGAAGGTAAACACAGAGACAGTTCAGTTGATGAAAAGTCAGGTAGGATTCCTTCATATGCAAATTAGTCATGGACAGAGACAATTATTGCAAGAAAAAGTTAGAACCATTTCTGCAATTCCAGTTCCAACAACTCACAAGGCATTACATAATTTTTTGAGTGAAATAAATAATTGCAAATAATTTGTACAGAGATATAATGTAAAAGTTAAACCATTATTAGATCTTTTGAGGCAAAAAGATGTTGTGTTTGACCAATGGGGTCAAGCCCAGATAGAGGCCTTTGTAATGTTGTAAAGGGATGTGCAGAATGCTCCTTCATTGAATACTCTTGAATTTTGTTCTTCTATTCCTTTTGTATTGCAAACTGATGTATTTGAGAATTCAATTTCAGTGATTTTGTCCCAATTAAAAGAAGATGATCAAAAAATAATAGGCTTCTTCTCAAGAGGTTTGACAAATATGGAAAAGACATTTGATGCACATATTAAGCAATTGTTAAGTATTTATTTTGCAGTCAAAGTAACAGAAAACATTGTGAGATCTAGTAAGATCATATTACAGACACCTGATCCATCACTAAAACTTCTTCTAGAGGAAATTAGTTCAGGAAAATTATGTGATAAGTATTCCCAATTCTTTCAAACTTTGCAATCTAAATCTATACAGGTAGATCTGGTAACAGAACATTCTCAGCAATCTACACAAACTGATGCTTGTACAAATGCATTTAGAAAACCTGTAAATTATGTTTTTAGAACAAGTGCTGAGACAGGCTTTGAGCCAGTATTTGTAGATGCTATCAAAATTCGTTCAGCAGGTTGTCCTATGTGGTACCCAATGAATGGTTATGTTATTCAGCAAAAAATATACAGAAAATGCTGAATTGGAAAAATGTCAAAAGTTACAGTATAGCACGCATGACTCTAAATTTAAAGAAGGAAAATTAATGGACACAGTCTAATTCATACTTCCGGGTTGATTTGAAATCTTTCTTAAGTTTACGAAAACAAGAATTCAAGTCATAACCAAAAGGAGAAATTGCATCCTGTTATATTTAAGATTCACAGTATATTAGCATAAGAGTATAGGCCATTGTAAGGAAAATTGAACAATGCACATTAATTAGAAATGTTATCAAAATATGTCTTCCATGTCTTGGTTTAAAAATGCTAAGATTGTGTGGTTTTATATAATTGATCTGGTGGGTGATGCTAGCCGCCCATTGACACAGTATGTTCCCAATTGGGGTGTCGCGGGCGGGGGGCTCCACCTCCCTCAATATTTGTCATTTTCTATCTTTGTTTTACGTAATCATAACCACCTATTAATATTTCATTACCTCTATGTTGCACCAGCTTATGGTCTGTTGGGTGCTTTATCCTGTTGTGATATATGCAATCTTTCAGTCTCAACTCTGAATAGCCCTATGACTGTAATTGCACTGAGTGTTTATTTGTGAAAACAATAAAAACTATTGAAACATAAAAAATGCTAAGATTGTGATATGTAAAATGAATAATTAAATGAAGGTATATCTTAACCAATGCAATATTATCAATGCCAAAATAATGATGCTGCATTTCTGTTACAGGAAATTATGGATGAGTCATGAATAGAAGAGTAATGTTTCTAGGCCTTCCAGATGAAAAACTAACCCATAAAGTTTAAGAATATCTATTCTGTGAGAAGATTTGACACAAGAGTTTCATTCCTCATAATTATTGTTATCTTTTCATGTTTAATAACGTTTTTTCAACTTTACAGAGTACAGGAAGAAGAAAAAGAAGAAGAAAGAAACAAATATCAAGAAATTTCATTAAAAAAAAGGAAAAAACAATTGACTTTTGACTACTGATGAAATAATTTATCCATCAGATATAATGTAGTTTTATATTTAAATTTTAACGTGACGAGATATGTGTATCATATCAAGATGAGATATTTTTTACACATTCATTTTTACAATCACATGTTGTGTACTTTCACAGTTGAAATGGTTAAACCTCTTTACAATAGAGTCACTTTAGTTAGGAGGAACATCTGGTGTTAATTAAGATAAGAATACCTTTTCTTTCTAGATGTACATATAGACAAGATAGGACAAACTTTACATTGTAATATGTATTTTTAATATCATTTCAAATAGATGAAGGAATTGAAGTTAGGAAGCATATTTTATGTTTAGATTTGGACATGGTTATTTAAAAGGTTTTATGGATTATAGAACTTTATGCTAAACACATTTTGGAGGGAAACATTTATTTTGAAGTGACACCTATACTTCAAAGTATTGTATTACAGTGTTTTTGTTAATTAGTTTATTAAGGGGATTGATTATTTGGTAAAAAAAAAGAAAATAATAAGGGTGAAATATTTTTATAGTATACGAAATAAAAGCTTTATCAAGTTTGCTTTTCCTTATATAGAATCATAATTAAAAATATATTCAAATCAATTATTTTAAGATCTAAAAAGTATGTATGGATACGAATGCGATACATCTGAGGTATAAATGAATTTAAAGAAAATGATTATTTAATCATTTTGAGAGGGAAATGTTAGAAGCCTTCTTTAATCTAATATCTAATATTTCTGTATTAATATACTAACCAGTATAAATGTGATGGATCTTAAAACTATAATTGAGTTATATATATTTTATCTCTTCTATATTTGGAAAAGTAACACATAATATTTTACAGTCTGCGTTTAAAAATATATAAAAACGTTTCAGAAGCTCAAGCATTTCTTTGGAGAAGTTTACATGTGGTAGTAATTAGGACATTCCCTCCCCCCAGTTCCAAGGAGAGAATGCCTCAATATGTCTAAAGATGCATAGCGATTGGAGTATAGTTGATTTAAGAATATAAGTTCTTTAAATTGTAATATTTCTTGATTCGGATATTAATAAGAACAGGGGTTTTTCAATTGATATATACATATATTGACTTATGTAACATTATTTGATTTAGAGGATAGGAAAAAAGTTATATTGTATAGGTATAGGATTGTACACATGTTTTTTGCCCATCCCCCATGCTCAACATAGCTGTGTATTGAATTTCAGTGGACATCTCCTTAGGGAGGGGGGCGTTAGACTGAGAGTTAGGCTGAAATTCATTTGGTCGCTAGAGATAGGACTACAAGTCAAATAATAACCTCCAACCAGCCCTTTTTAGGAAGGAGGGGGTTTTGGATTTTAGGAGTAAAAGCTGTGGACAAAGCTTTTGAGTCAGACTGCTTGCAAATTGCAATCACACGAGGAAGCTACTTTTTTTAGCTTCTCTCATACACACACAGACATACACATTTGATTTTATACACAATTTTCATCTCAAGAATATATTTACATTATTGATATTATGTTTACATTTTGCATTGTAATATTATCCTTGTAATATTTTACTATTTTATTATTAAATCCATTTTTGAGTTTTTACACAAGAACTGAACGGACTTTCTTGGGAATTTTCTCACCGATATAAGTTACAGAATATCTAATATTCTCATATTTAACATTGGCTCCTGCTGCTGTCAATGACATCCCGTTAGAAGAGAGAAGGGGGTGGAGCCGAGCCATACTGTAAGTGTCTATGGACACACACACACACACACACACACGCATGAGTGCCTCCATAGCAAATAGCTTGGAGAAGAGATGGGGTGGAGAACACCATGAGGAGACCACAGAAGAAGGGGTCCAGGGCAGCTTTGTGCAAAATAATCGCACAGAGCAGGTAAGAATATCATGTTTTTTATTGTAGGAAAAAATTACATTTACAACCACTTTAACCACTTCAATACAGGACACTTACACCCCCTTCCTGCCCAGACCAACGTTCAGCTTTTAGTGCTCTCACACTTTGAATGCCAATTACTCAGTCATGCAACACTGTGCCCAAACAACATTTTTATCATTTTTTTCACACAAATAGAGCTTTCTTTTTGTGGTATTTAATCACCTCTGGGTTTTTTTTTGTCTCAATAGTTTTATTGGTATACATTGTTATACAGAAAATAAAGAATGGACAAAGCATCATAAACAGTGCCAATATTAGAAAAAAACAAAAACAAAAAATAGAAGTATAAAGTAGAAGAGAAGTGGAGGAACATAGACAAAGTTAGGACTTCTTGCAGATTACAATAAACATGTTGAAAAACATAGTAATAGAGGCCCCCCCCTCACCCTGCACCCCTATTGGGAACTATCTTGTGCCCTGGGCGAGGGTAGGAACCACCACGCCCATTTCTTCTCAATTATGTAAATAGGAGAGTCATTAACTGTCCAAATTGTCTGTTACAAGGATTGAAAGGAACAAAAGTAGAACAGGTATAACCATAATGTTTACAGTAAGTAAATGCATACCAGGTTAACCATTGAGACCACAGCTTAGCAACCACTTTGTATCTGCCCTGGGAGTGAGCAAAGATAAGTTCATATGTGTAGTTAGTTTGGATGAGGTCTATTTTGTCAGTCACAGAGGGGACCTTAGGGGATTTCCACAGTCTGGCTATAGAGTTCCTGGCTGCTAAGAATATGTGAGTTAGCACCATCCTCATGTTGTGCCACATGTCTGCCATTCCAATATTCAGGATTGCCAATCCAGGTGAAAGGGGTACGCTAAACCCAGCGATTTTAGCTATTAAGTCAAAGATATTGGGCCAAAAGTTAGATAATTTTCTACAGGACCAGAAAATGTGTCTCCAACATAGGGGGAAGTGTCAGGGTGGAAATTGGAGATTCGTTGGGGTGTAAGGTACCACCTGAGCATAAGTTTAAAGGATAGTTCCCATAGCCCAACAAATTTGGTGGTGGAATGGGACGTGTTTATGGCTTTCTTCCATTCTTCTTCTGGGAAAGATTCTCTCAAGTCCTTTTCCCACGTTAGGTGAGTTGGGGACTTAGTAAAGTTTGTTTTGTCATTTAGGCTAGTGTAGAATTTCAAAATACCTCCTCTTATTGGTGTGTTAGGTCTTAGGCCCCTTTCACACGGATGGATAGAATTCAGCTTTTAGCTGCGGATAGATAAAGTTATCTACTGCAGCTATACTGTGACAATGCTTTCCTATGGCCCCATTCACACTCTGCATTTATCAATGGTTTTGTTACAGACGATTTAGAACAATTACAAAAAATGGATTTGAATGCATCCAGGAACGATGTAATGTAGCTATCTGTAGCTATCTGTGGCTATCTGCAGGTAAAAGAAGTGCACTGTGTCACCTACGGATAGCAACGGCAACAAGCATAGAAAATCAATAGGAAGCACTTCAGAAAAGTCAAGAATGCACTTCAGAAATATCAAGAATGTTTCCACTGCAGCTAAACGTAGCTGCACGTAATCGTGGCTAATCGGAATGTAAAAATGCAAGTAATTGTTGTGCTTTGGAGTCTGGTATCTGGCTTGCATTTAGCAATGGCAGAACAGCCGCTCATGTGAAAGGGGCCTTAGGAAGGGGGCTATCTTTGAGGGAATTTTGCATTCAATGCGTGGAATTTTGCCTAAGAAAGATGCTATGCAAGGATAAGTAAACTGCTGCGTATGCGGGAGATTGTATTCTGTGATTAATGCGGAAAAGGATTTAAGGATGTCATTTCTGAATAGGTCCGATATTTTTTGAATGCCTTTTAGATGCCACCGAGATAAAGGTAAGTCTGGAATAAAGTTATTCAATGTTGACCAGGGAACAGGGATTTCAGTCTTGAGACATTGTCCTTTCCTCAAAAGTATACATTTTGCCCATGTGAGTATTGTGGCTCTGACTGTGAGAGGTATATTCTCAGGTAGTGTTGGACGGATCAGATATGTATGTAGCAGTGAGGTTAGATCTCTATATGGTATCATCTCACTTTCCAAGTCTCCCCATAGTGTGGTGTATGTTTGAGTGAACCAATGCTTGCTTTGAGTTAGATTTGTAGCTAAATAGTAGTCATATATATATTAACCTAACCTATACCACCTGCAGCCTTATGTTTGGTTAATTTGCTAAATGTGCAGCAAGCTTTCCTCCCTCTCCATAAAAATGAGTTTATCTTGGACCGCAGTGTTTTGAAGTATGACTTTGGCGCCAGGATTGGGACCGTTCTGAAGGTATAGAATAATTGTGGGAGCATATGCATTCTTGAAACCAAGACAGTTCATGTTGGGCCAACTCAGCAAGAAGTTCTTCAATTTTCACTAGCCAGGGTAGAAAATTGGCAGAGTAGAGTGCTGTTGTGGACTTAGTCAATGTTATACCTAGGTATGGTATTCCTTTGTCCTTCCAAAAAAAAAGGGAATGGTTCTTGTAGGTGTTTCCTGTTCTGGTCATCTAATCTCAAGTCTAAAATGTGGGACTTTGATCCATTCACTTTGTAGTAGGAAATGTTGAAAAGCTGTAAGGACTGGTATACTACAGCTAGGGATTAGCTATTCGTTTAGCTTAGATCTTCTTGACATCATTATTTAACAGTTGTGACAATTAATGCCTCCAACATTTCGCCAGGGAAGGAGGATGAGACAGCAGCCACTCCAGATACATCAGTTAAATAAGGGCCAAGAATACATTGGAATGCTTTATAATATTCCCCTGTTAGCCCATCTGGGCCTGGGGATTTGTTGTTGGGCATTGTGTTTAATACTTTGAGAATTTCTAGAGTAGTAAATGGTGCATTCAATGTTTTCAACTGCTCTTCATTAAGTTTTGGAAGCTGAATTTGTTCTAGGAATTTTGCAATTTCTTGGGAGGAAGGTTGTGGTGTGAGACTATCCTCTTTTTTAGTTTGTAGAGTGTGCTGTAATAAGCACTGAAGACATCAGCTATGCCCTGAGGGTCATAGATTTGTTTTTGGGAGGTAGGATGATATATATGTAGAATTTTGATTTTGGATCTATGTCCCTGTAGCTTCCTTGCCAAGTGTTTCCCTGCTTTGTTGCCAGATGAACAGTGAAGCGTTCAAAAGTTCCAGTGTAGACATCTGTGCGCTGATTTGGGGTGTGGGTTTTTGTTTGTTGGGCAATTCAAGAGTAGAAATTTTTGCTGTTAAGGTTTCAAACCACTGCTGTCTCATTCTCCTTTTCCTAGCACCCAACTGTATAAAAGTACCTCTAATGAATGCCTTATGGGCATTCCACAATAAAAAAGGGCTATTCACAGATTGTGCATAGTAGACTGTCTTCAATGATCTTCTTTACTGGAGATTGTATGAGCTTTGAATTTGCTCTCCAGACGAACGTGGTGTTTGTAGGGTATTGGTCATTAATAGTCAGTGATATAGGGGCATGGTCCGACCATGTAAGAGCCTGAAAGCCTCTAGAGGAGCCACTTGTCAGCTAAGAAGTAGTCTATCCTTGAGTAGGAACCATGGCTGAATGAAAAGAAAGAGTAGTCCCTCTTATTGGCATGCTGGCATTGCCAAGCATCAAATATGTCATTATTCAAAAGAAATTTGTTAGGTATTCCCTTCTATGGTCCTGCTGTTGGGCTGCCCAAATGGGTTTGGGTGTGGCTGGGACTTCAACCGGTCGGACAATCAATAAACCAAACAAGTTGTAGGTTTACAAAGATTGCCAAGGTTTTATTACGTAACAAGGTATTTTATAAACTTTAACCACAAATACTCCCCTTAACTCCCCTTAACCACTATACCCACCCATACTGCTGTAGCCAATTACAATGCCTACAGCTATATTCTGCCCCGATACAACACGGTTATACAAAGTTTAACATTGAATTATATATATGACGTATAATATAGGTATAATATTGGTGAGTAGACAACATGTTATTTAAGCTTATTCCGTTTATATTGCTGAAGCTTGCATATTTCCTCTCCAAGCCTTGCAAAGAGCTGCAAAATATCTGTTTCCATTTCCTCTCCTAGCAATTGCGGCTAGATTGCGGTTAGATTGTCTACACACCTGTAACTTACTTCTCTTTATAAAAATGATTATAGAAAGCTAAAAATTTTCCTCATAAGGAGGAACCTTAACCAAGTCTATAGAAAGGTCAAAGCTGATTTAAAATGGATGTTTGGATGTTTGATCAGAATTCTCTTACAAATCCCCTCTTTGATTCTATGGAATCCTAGATTCCATATAATCACTCCTTATACCATACCTCCGTTTGCAACAAAACCATATCATGTGAGTTAGGTTCAACCTGATGTTTCTTATGTTTTGTTAAATCCAATGATTTCCTCATTCCCATATTGCAAATTTCAATGTACAGTATATGAGCAGGAGGAACACAATAATCATTAGAATAACAATTCCTGTCTTTTTGAAGAAGTTGAAAATCTCACTAAAGAATCCTCCAAACCACCCCTCCCCAGTGTCAAAAGGATTCCAAGAATCTGGAAGATTATGTATTTTGCCCTGTAACTTCTCTCGTTCCTCTTGATGATTATTAATTATATCATAATAATCAGGTACCTCTATGTCTTTTGTGTCTTTAGTGAAATTGGAGAAATAGATACAGCATATCTGTTTACTATCTGTTTGGTCACACAATCCGGTTACTGCCATCATTAATCTCTCTTGCCTCTGTCTGATTATCTCCTGTTCCATCCTGATTTTCCTCATTTCCTCGTTTATCAGACCAATATCTTGTGTGGTGATATTTACCCATCTCTCAATCATTTCTTCAAAAGCATCTAATCTCACTAAGGCCATTGCTGTTCCCCCTGGTCCCAGTATACTCATGTAAAACTTTTCCCAAGCACTGGTTAGTGCTCTCTTTGCAATGCCTGTTTTGCCTGTTTTGTGAAAGACTAGAACCCCTGGTGGTGGTTTTAGTTGGACCTCTTTTCCGGACTGTGCACTCATATAAGGAAAAAGTTTAACCATAGTACACCATCCTGTAGAGCTGGGATCGTCAGGATAAGGGATGGTGGTGTGACACCACAGCCCACAACAAACTACCCATCCTTTAGGCAAATGGGGCGCTAATATTTTATTGAATGTGTTTTGGCCAGTACTTAAACCCATTAAACAAATCCATTGAGCTATATGTGCGGGGTCTGTGTCATTGAATTTCATTTCTGTCTTGTTAACCTGCTTTAACCAGGATACTAAGTTTTGTCTATGAAATCTGGGCTGGTAGGACGGGCATCGAGAAATGTTATACAGTGATATGTTTCCAATCCTTTCATCAGCATCTGCAATATTTACTGTGTCTAGTCCTTTTATGTCTACTGTGCGGTTACTTATATATCCTCTTATATTGAGAAGTGTGAAATTAACCTTGGTTTCAGAGCAGAACCTAGCATTGGGAAACTGTTTACTCTTTTTGTTATACTCATGACCATTTAAGAAACAAATTTTGGGAGGCTCAGCATATCCTTGGATTAAAAACGGTTTATTAGTTGGGGAAATATATCCTGTTCTCAAATATGATTGATTTATCAAAATTGCAGGTGCTATTGGCTTTGCTAACATTGGATAGATATGTTCACCTGAATGCATAGAAACATAGAAACATAGAAAAGTGACGGCAGAAAAAGACTGAGTAGTCCATCGAGTCTGCCCTTAAATATGTGAGCAAACCCAGCATATGTGAGCAAACCCAGCAATCCCCTTTTCCCTTTGATTGTTGTTTACCGAACTCATGCATCAGAAGGAAATGGTGCGGAATGTTATTTAAATCCGCCCAATGTTGTGGGTCTACATTACCATTAGGGAAGAGCAGGGGGTTTGGGTCAATTATATCATTGATGGACAAGTCTAAATTTTCAGCCACTTTGGCAATAGTCTTGAAATCGGGTTTTGGAAGGATATTATTTTTACTAGATTGTGGTACTTTGTCTCTAAGCTCTTGGATTTTACTTCTTGTGGCAGGGTCAGTAGGATTAGGTGCAAGACAAAATGATAGATTTTGTGGTGTTGATCTAATGGTCAGGATTAGGGCTTCTTGTTTACATGGTGCTTCCAATTTCTGCTCATACCAACCTATAGCTCTATCTAACATTTTCTGTTCCAATTTTTGCCCTGGTGGTTTTGTGCAGCAAGTTACTTTAGTATTTATGAAGGTGGGGGCCTTCATAATGGGGGCGGACCGTTTTGTTCTTAATGGCATTGTATTATTAGTAGGTTTTTTTGGCTGTCCACTCAGTACTACTACTTTGATAATTGTGATTGTAAGGGCAAAAAAGAACATAAAGATAAACAACATCATCACACATTTCATTATGCATGGAATATGACGTTTCGCCTTTTTCTCAGTATTTGTCTCTTTATCCTCAGTCTCTATAAGCGCTGGTACGATCTCTTTATCCTCAGTCACTATAGTCTCTTTGAGATCAGAGCGTGTGGGGTTTGTTTCTTTTACAAGTCTACTTTTCCCATTCCACACTAGGACCTTTTTGTGGTAATAAGGGTTTCCCCATTGTACCTTGTCTTCAGATAATTTTAACTTATGTTGTATTTGCTTGCTCAAGGGCTCTGGAAAATTTAGGTCTCTGGATTGTTGAGTCTCTAGTTCATCAGTATATTCTCTGAACATACATTCCTCCATATACAACTCATGCATAGTCTTTGGATCCCCAGGAAAGGATGGCTTTTTATAGCCATTCAGCCAACGCAGATATTTGTGTTGCAAATGGGGAGGAATGATTAAAAACATTTCTTTTGAGGTAACCCTTGGAGATTTTACTTTTGGAAATCTTTGGGTATCTCCTCCGGAGCCTTTTTCAAGCGGGAAGCGTGGATCCATTGTGGGCTCTGGTCAGTGAGGACAGCCGTCCTGGCAACCTTTAAAACTTCAAATGGACCTTGAAACACTGGACCAGTTTTATGTCGAACAGCAAGTTGTTTCACCAAGACTTTATCCCCAGGCAGGAATGGATGAGTTGGTTCTGTGGAGAGAGGAGGAAAAGTGACAGAAACCTTATTCTGACTTTCAGCAAGTATACCTACCAAATGTTTCACGTACTGTTCCTGTTGGGTGTAAAGGTTAGTCTCATCTCCCGGGACTAATGAGCTGTTTGGGGGTCTGCCCATCAATATTTCATATGGGGACAACCCTGAGTTTTTATGCGGTGTTGTTCTTATTTGGTATAGTACCGCAGGGAGAAATTTCAACCAGTCTCTAAGGGTTCCTGCTGTAGCCTTTTTTAACTTGTCTTTTATTGTTCTGTTCATGCGTTCCACTACTCCTGCACTCTGTGGGTGGTAAGCAATATTGAGCTTCCATTGGAAACCTAAGAGTTTAGTTAATTCTTGAATCAGTTTTGACTGAAAAGCTGGGCCCTGATCTGAGTGAATTACTCGTGGAAGACCAAAAATTGAGATCCAATGATTAATTAGAGCCCTGGCCGTAATCCCCGCTGTTTCTCCTGTTGTGGGAATCGCAGATACCCATACTGAAAAAATATCTACAATCACCAATAAATATTTTATCCCTCCAGGCTGTTTTGGCATGTGTGTATAATCTATCTGTAAATCTTGGAGTGGGCCATGTGGTGGGGGCAGGTTCCCATGTCGTCCGTATGCTTTTCCCTGTACATTGTTTTGAGCACATGTCATGCATGAATCTATCAATGCATCTGTCATTTGCTTCACCTGAGGTGTACTAAACAGTGATTTGTAATGTTGTATGATGTATATTTTACCCAGGTGTCCTGGCCCATGTAGATAGGACAATAAGAGGGGTGCTGATGCCTGGGGTACTCCTAATATTCCATCCTTAGTCCACAGACCTGTTCCAGTTGCCTGTAAACCCTCGGACTCCCAATGTTTGACATCTGCTGGGGTGGCCTGTTTTTGTAATTGGTGGACCACTGAAACCCAATCTTGCCCCTCAAAATCTGTCATGAAAAGCATGTGATTATTCTCAGGGTTGGCCTCTGCCGCTGCAGCTTTTGCTGCCCTGTCTGCTAAGTTGTTTCCCCAGGTTCTAAAATCTTCTTTCCTGGAATGTCCCTCTACCTGAATTACACTAATAGCTTCGGGGAGTTGGAGTGCATAAAGGAGATGTTCTATGTATGCCCTGTTTTGGATAGCCTTTCCATCTGCGGAGCTAAAACCCCTTCTTTTCCATATTAATCCGTAATCATGCGTCACGCCGAATGCGTATCTACTGTCCGTGTAAATGTTCACCCTGTGACCTGCAAAAATTTCACACGCTCTTGTGAGCACTATCAACTCAGCTTGTTGTGCTGAGGTGGCATCCACAGCTGCCGATTCAAGCACTTCGTTTGGGAGCATAACTACAGCGTATCCTGTCTGATATGTCTTGTCATCCGGTCTAATACAACTGCCATCTACAAATACGTTTATTGACCCAAGTTGGGGGGTGTCCTTAAGATCTTTTCGGGGTGATGTAGAGGAATGTACCATCTCATCACAAAGGTGGGCGGGCGTAGGACCCACGGGTTCATCCGACCCCTGACATTGTAATTTCAAAAGAGTGTGTAAAAATCTGACAATAGGTGATGTATCTGAACATGATTTGATTTGCAAGTTAGCTGTACTGAGCAGTATTACTTCATATCCACTCAATCTCTGAGCTGTCATGTGTTGAGTAGTCATGTTTTGGATCAGGGCAGTAATTGAGTGAGTAGTGTACAGGGTCATATGATGACCATGTACAATTTTGGTAGCGTCTTTTACTGCCATTGCACATGCTGCCAAAGCCTGTAGGCAATGAGGCATGCCCTGGACCACTACAGGAAGTTTCTTTGAGAGATATGAAACCGGCCGGTTTTTCCCTCCGTGTGCCTGAGTTAACACTGCTGCATATGCATCTCCAGATACTACACTGTAAAGCTGAAACGGCTTTTCATATGCAGGGAGAATTAGTGCGGGGGCGTTACTCAGTGACCAGACAAGTCTGTCAAAGGCTTCTATCATTTCTGGCGTCCACTCCACCCACCTTGGTGCTTCTAAGGTTACACTTTTTCTGAGAATTGAATCGTAGTGGGAGCAATCGGGAATCCACTGCCTGCAATACACTATAGACCCCAAGAATGATAACATTGCAGCCTTGTCAGCAGGTCTTGTGAGGGAAGTCAATGCTTTGACTCTAGCGGGTGACACTTTCCTTTCACCTGCCTCTAACACACAGCCCAAGTACTCTACTTGAGTGCATACATATTGTACCTTCTTCTTTGAGGGCAGGTGTCCCTTTGTGGCTAGGTAGTCTAGCAAGTGCCACGAGTCTACCTCACAATCTTCTTTCTCTTCACTGCAAATCATGAGATCGTCCACGTATTGCGTTAAGGTGGATCCCCTCTTTGGCTCCCAATCTTCCAATGAGGCTTTGAGTACCATTGAAAAAGCTGCTGGACTATCCCCAAAGCCTTGTGGAAGACGAGTCCAGGTCAGCTGTTGTTGGCCGTCCCACTGGAAGGCAAAAAGATTTTGCGCTTCCCACCCCACTGGAATCGAAAAGAAAGCATTGCTCAGGTCTATTACAGTGTAATATCGGGATCCTGCAGGAATTGCCCCGAATACTGCCGCAATATCAGCAACTAAAGGGGGAAGAGGTACTATTGCCTTGTTAACTTTCCTTAGATCCTGGACTAGCCTCCATGTGCCATTTGCTTTTTTTACAGGATTGATGGGGGTATTCCAGGGACTGACCGTAGTCCTGAGAATCCCAAGACTTTTATACTCCTCAATTTGTGACCTGATCTCACTTATCTTTTCATCTGTCAATGGGTACTGTTTTTGGAAAACGGGCATTACTCCTTCCTTCAAAGTTGGTTGGAAAGGGGTGCACTGTATTAACCCTACTGCAGACTTATCTGCCGCCCAAATAGGGTGGTTTTCCAAATCTGCCGGCAACATTAAATAGAATCCATCCCATTCCCTACGCTTTGGATTGGTTAATTCGCACCTCTGTGACTTCGCTGTCAACTGTCCCTTTGAGTCAAAGTGTATAGAAATCTGCAGACTTGCCATCAGATCCCTTCCCATCAAAGGGACTGGGCATGATACCAGGACTGCAAAAGACATGGAAGTCAAATGTTCTCCCCCCATGGTCGTAACCGGTAATGGAGGGGTGATTTTGTGTATGATTTCAGTTCCATTAATTCCCATAGAACACCCTTCTGTGCACTTATCGGTGACAAAACATTCATTATTCAGGCAGCTGGACGTAGCTCCAGAGTCCAGAAGAAATTGGACTTTAGTGTTATCCCCCTTTAAAATTACTTGTGGTAACACTTGCCAATTTGTGGGTACAAAGTGCATGATCAAAGGGGGAACATGTTCCGGGCATCCCTAGTATCCTCTTTGTTGTTGAGATCCTTGGGGCATTTGGCTCTGTTGTGTATTGATAAATTTCTGCATGTCCTGGGCCAGGGTAGGACCATGTGTTGCTTGCCCCCCCCGTTGTCTATTTCCTGGCCAATCCATGGGGATCAAGTTTGTGGGTTGACCCGATCCCGGCCATTGTAATTGGGAAGGCTGTTGCTGCTGTGACTGTTGTCTATACATCGGAGCCCCCTGTCTACCTCTATTCCCGTTTCCAAACCCCCTTCCACTACTTCTTCTCACGGTCCCCCTCCTTCTGGGGCACTCAGTTTTCCAGTGTCCCAGGTCGCCACAGATAAAACAACCCTGCGTGTTCCAGTTTCTATTTCCCTGCCAGTGGTTACCCTGGTCATTATACTGATAATCATATCCGTATGCCTGTGGTTCATGTTGGGGAGAGGTGTAAGCCCTATCCTGATTTACTCCTCCATACCTCGGAGGTCTTCCCCTACTGCCTCCCCCACGTTGATGGTACATCAGCATGGGAGTACCACTGTCCGATGTGTCTGTCACTGTGTTATGTTGGGATGGCATCATATGGAAGACCCCCCCTTTTTGTGTGAATACTCCTGAAGCTGAACGCTTAGCCACATCAGCCAGGAAATCATCTGCGGTCTGTGTTACCCACTCAGAATTTACTAATTTCAGCAGCTGGGTGACCTTGGGATCCCCATTAGACATACACGTTGAATTGAACAATTCCGATGAATCTATGCCTGCGTTTTTATAGAGACCATGGAGGCGTTTGCAAAAGGTGTAAAAATCCTCCCTTGGTTCTTGTTTACAAGCTAACATTGTATGAATGTTGGTGTCCCCTTTGTATCTCTTAGCCCAAAACGTTCCCACTAAGTCCCAGAATTGTCTCCAGGTCTCCACTGTTTCCTCCTTTTCCTGCCCTGTTGAATCTACCGTGAGCTCCTTAATAGCCTTGTCTACATCAAACTCACTCCCGTGATCTGGATCAACTGTACAAATTATTGTTCTACAATCATCCTTTGTACACATAGACCCTGCTGTATATCTGTGTAGGAAACTTCCAGCCCCCCTTGGATCCTTCTTTGGGTTGGGACATATACTTTTTAAATCTTTGACCATGCCTATGGGCATGGGCACGTGCACAACTGTCTCCCCTACTGATATCATCGGATATTTAGGACTTGCAAGTTTCACCAGTGATGCTGATGCTGCTGTTGACTCAATGTCAGTGTCCTCATCTGAACTTTTCTCTCTCTGTTTTCTAATACGTTCCTCTTCCTCCTCCTGCTCTCTCTCCCTTTTATTTTTCCTATTCTTATGTAATTTATTCCTTAATTCTGAGACCTTCCTTTTTAGATCCTCCTTTTTCCTTGTTAAAGAGCGGGTTCTTCCTAACTCTTCCTCTTCTAATACTTCTGCCATGGCATCTAAATCCTCCTCAGTAGGTAATTCCCCCTCTGATTGATCGGACGGGTCATCCTCCTCATCTTCCCTCTCTGGGTGTCGCTCCCATTCTCTGATCCTTTTCTCTAAGGTACGTTGTACTTCAGTTTGCCTCTCGAGCCATTCATTTAGTGACGACTCAAATTGCCACCTTCGTGATCTAGCTGTCCGCTGCTCTGGTGAACTCCCTTCCTCTTTCAACCTTTTTGTTTCCTTCATTACTGCAGCTACTAACACTGCTGTATTCATTAACATAGTTTGGTCATTTAGGTCTGGATACAGTCTGTCCGTCGGACGGGTAGGGTCTGGGGTCTCCTCCGCAAACATCAATTGTTGTGCGGCCGGGGACTCCTCTTCCTGTACGGTTGGGGAGATTGGGGGAGCTGTGGGTTGAACCTCTGGAAGCACAAGTTGAGTATTGTCGGGTATAACTGGGTACAGTTGGGGCACTGCAACTGGAGGTGGTGGTGGAGGTAAGGGTGGCGGGGATATGTCTGGAAGGAGCACTGTTGTGTCATAAGAGGGAGGGGGTCTTTCAGTCTCAGTCGTTTGGTACTCTAATGAAGACAATGTCTCCATATCCTTCCTTACACAGATGTGGGAGGTGGATGGAAACCTGGTACGATACTCTCTTAAAGCTTTATCCCATTTCTTAAAACATTTTTGCATATATTTTTCATCCCAGTCACCGGGGGGGTAGTTGTATTTTGCATGAACCCCACAAATTTTCTTCACCTCCTCCCACTGATTCTCCGAGGCCGGACCTGCTATCCCAATTCCCTTAATCTGCAAATCTTGTGCACGTCTGTGCACATTTTTCCAAAATGGATCAACACAATGTACCCCACAGGTGCCGAACACAAACAGTAACGGACTTGGTTTGGAATCCGGCTCACCTTCCGAATCCCTATCAAGTCTATTACCCATTTCAATAGGATTTCAGAAATAAAAATCCCTAACTAAATTCAGACTGTATAATATAAAGTACAGCACAGCAGCACAATATTTAGCAGCAATTGTAATTGTAGCAGCAGTTGTAATAACAACAATATGACAACAGTATCTTATTAATAACTAGGAGTAATCACATATACATTGTAAAAAACAATCATCACTGCTTGACAAGAATGTCTACACCGAGGACAATACAAAGGATAAGCACGATAGGTCTGTGAGACCTGAATCACTATGGGCATTTATCAATTTACACAATCCACCTCTATGAATCTCCAGAATTCTAGAGTCACAGAACTTGTCCGTCCACACCACAAACCTGAGGGAACGGAATCAGTATTCCATCCCCGTATTACTACTTTCCCTATGCTAAACTACGGGCGAGAATATCTCCCCCCGATAAACAAAGTCCCTGCCACCGTGACCAACTGTCGCACAGCTGTCCCCTGCCTCTTATAAACAAGGAGCGAGTCTGACCCCTCCTGTACAATAATACAGTAATACCTTTCTCATGAACAAGGAGCGAGTCTAACCCCTCCTGTTCAGAAATATCTCTTACTTCCCTTTTTCTCTTA
>BLSH010080323.1:1858918-1878388 GCA_018402905.1 Glandirana rugosa
TCTAATAACAAGATTTTAGTAGAAGATGACGATATCCCTCTCCAAGGACGACCACGACACTCCCTGTCTAATAACAAGATTTTATTAGAGGATGACGATATCCCTTTCCAAGGACGAACACGACACTCCCTGTCTAATAACAAGATTTTAGCCCTCTAGCAGTATGTGATGATTTTAGAACAATAATCTGTCCCTCACAGCACAAGCAGGAACCTTTCCCTATAGCAGTAGGAGATTATTTTAGAACAATAATCTGTCCCTCACAGCACCAGCAGGAACCTCTCCCTATAGCAGTAGAAGATGATTTTAGAACAATAATCTATCCCTTACAGCACCAGTAGGAACCTCTCCCTCTAGCAGTATGTGATTATTTTAGAACAATAATCTGTCCTTCACAGCACCAACAGTAACCTCTCCCTATAGCAGTAGGAGGTGATTTTAAAACAATAATCTGTCCCTGACTGCACCAGCAGGAACCTCTCCCTCTAGCAGTATGTGATGATTTTAGATCAATAATCTGTCCCTCACAGCACCAGCAGGAACCTCTCCCCCTATAGCACTAGGAGATGATTTTAGAACAATAATCTGTCCCTCACAGCACCAGCAGGAACCTCTCCCTATTGCACTAGGAAATTATATTAGAACAATAATCTGTCCCTCACAGCACCAGCAGGAACCCCTTCCAATAGCAGTAGAAGATGATTTTAGAACAATAATCTGTCCCTCATAGCACCAGCAGGAACCTCTCCCTCTAGCAGTATGTGATGATTTTAGAACAATACTCTGTCCCTCACAGCACCAGCAGGAACCTCTCCTTTTAGCACTAGGAGATGATTTTAGAACAATAATCTGTCCCTCACAGCACCAGCAGGAACCTCTCCCTATAGCAGTAGGAGATGATTTTAGAACAATAATCTGTCCCTCACAGCACTAGTAAACTGTAACTAGTCCAGTATTAGATGGTTTTAGAATGCTAAGCTTTCCCCTAACAGCATCGCCAGGAACCTGTCTGTAATGGAGGATGAGATGATATTAGATCGGTAATCTATCCCTCACAGCACCAGTAAACTCTACCTAGTCCAGTATCAGATGGTTTTAGAACGCTAAGCTTTCCCCTCACAACACCGTCAGGAACCTGTCTGTAATGGAGGATGAGATGATATTAGATCAGTAATCTATCCCTCACAGCACTAGTAAACTCTACCTAGTCCAGTATCAGATGCTTTTATAACGACAAGCTTTCCCCTCACAGCACTGCCAGGAATCTGTCTGTAATGCAGGATGAGATAATATTAGATCGATAATCTGTCCCTCACAGCACCGGCAGCATGCTCTCCCTACACTAGCCTGAGACAATGTGACACGTGGCATACGTGACTCCAGCTCATATAGAGGCTAGGTCACATGATGCACTAGCCTATCACAGCCATGCCATTAGTAGGCATGGCTGTGATGGCTTCTAAGGGCAAATGAGTGAAACACTTGTTGATTGGCTACCCTGCAGCTATTCAACAGGTGCCAAAAATAGTCTGGGTCACATGATGCACTGGCCAATCACAGCCATGCCATTAGTAGGCATGGCTGTGATGGCTTCTAAGGACAAACGAATAAAATGCTTGTTGATTGGCGGCCCTGCAGCTATAGAAAAGGCGCGCAAAATACCCGAATACCGAACCCGTACTTTTTTTCAAATTTCCGGGTTCGGGGCACGGACACCCCAAAGTCCGGTACGGACCCAAACTTTACAGTCCGGGTTCGCTCAACTCTAGTCCCGACAACATTGGGGGGCTGGGCCATTGAGTCTGAGACAGAACTAACAGGAAATGTATGTAAATGGCAGAATCATAATGTAATTTGCTGCTTTTACTTTCATTGTGCAATGAGTGTGTTAACCTTTTTAACATTTTCAGATTTTCACCTGAAGAGACACTTGAAAATGTCTCTCCAGGTGAAAAATGTATTCTTTTGTTTCGTATATATATATACATATATATCTATCTATATATATATATATATATATATATATATATACCGTTGCATGCAAAAGTTTAGCAACCCCTGACAATTTCCATGATTGTCATTTATAAATATTTGGGTGTTTGGATCAGCAATTTCATTTTGATCTATCAAATAACTGAAGGACATAGTAATATTTCAGTAGTGAAATGAGGTTTATTGGATTAACAGAAAATGCGCAATATGCATCAAAACGAAATTAGACCGGTGCATAAATTTGGGCACCCCAACAGGAAAATCACATCAATATTTAGTAGAGCCTCCTTTAGCAGAAATAACAGCCTCTGGACTCTTCCTATAGCCTGTAATGAGTGTCTGGATTCTGGATGAATGCATTTTCGACCATTCCTCCTTACAAAACATCTCCAGTTTAGTTAGGTGTGATGGTTGCTGAGCATGGACAACCCGCTTCAAATCACCCCACAGATGTTCAATGATATTCAGGTCTGGGGACTGGGATGGCCATTCCAGAACATTGTACTTGTTCCTCTGCATAAATGCTTGAGTAGATTTTGAGCAGTGTTTTGGGTCGTTGTCTTGTTGAAAGGGAAACCCTTGTCTCAGCTCACCAGGCCCCTCTTATGTCTAAGTCACCCTGTGTCTTTTAGGGGCACAGGGTAACCTATAAACTGGACAGCTATTTAATGGACTCTGAGAAAGTAAGTTGGATTACTGCAGATGGGACAGTAATATTTATCAACAATATCCCTCAAGAAATCTATGATACATTAATTCCACTGTATCAGAATGATGGAACATTGTATGGGCCTTGTAGACTGTTGCCATTCCGTCTTCACGCCCTGAGTAATCAAAGCATTGCTTAAATGTGGATTCCATGGACTTAAATAGAGGAGACGATCCATCTGCTAATTAGGTCTTCTTGTATTGTTTGAAGGTTTGCTGTGTTTATGCTTATGATAATGTGTCCTGTGTGCAGTTTGTATTGCTAGGATAAGACGATCAGGCGGGGAGGGGGTAAAGTACTCCCATGGTGTGTGTATATATATATGCTGTGCTCTTGCCCAATAAATCAGTCCACGCTCCTACAAGCTAGTGTCCTATAGTTTGTATGGGCGGCCATAACATCTGATCTTTGATGTTCAGACTGAAGGAAGCGGTATTCTGAGGGAAGTACTCAAGCGGAGTGGGTCGTTTCTATCACACCCCCCATGCAGGATGACTGACTTTTTCCATTCAAAAGCAAAATTTGTAAAATATACACACATTTTTTTTCCCTTCGATCACCAGTCCTCCGGCCTAAACACTGGCGTTATAGCTTAGGCACTGGTGATGTAGCCTTCTGGGAAGACTATATTACCAGGTGAAAAAGGCACACAATTGTGAAATCCCACAAGATTTTGTTCCTGACCACCAAATAATATGGTACTTTTTGCACTTCACTGAGGAGTTGGATAAAGGAAAACAAGGAGCAAACTAACGAAAGCCCTGTGTAAACACAAGTTTGCCAGCTGAAAAATTGTGGTATCTTATGTAGTTAAAAGGGTTTACAAGGTTTAACTCACAACTTGTTTGAGTATCTTAAAGCAGCATCGAACGGGGTGAGTTAAAGGCATTTTTTTGAAAGTTAGAATATTTTAATGTAAACATAGCAGTTAGTGGATTTGTAAGCCAATGTGAGCCATTGTAAGCCATTTGTAAGCAACGACTATTGAAATCGGATTTAGTTTAGAATGTATGTTTAGTTGAGTTAAAATAAGAATATTAAAAGGACTTGTGCTTGTGACACATTATATACAGGGATATTGTAAGATGTTGTTTAAATGTTGCATTTCCTCTAAAGTGGAACTAAACTGCAAAATTAAACTTCAAAAAAAAAAAAAGGTCCCACTACAGTGTTATGTTATAATGTGCTAGTATGATATTGCTGTGAACTCTGGGAGAAGCAGTAAATAGCTGTATGTTTTACACTTACACACTACATAACATGCTTGTTCAGAACATGAATAAATGTATATAATGTATAGAGTACTAGGTCCACATAAATTTCCTGTATTATTTAGTCAATCAATATCAAACAGCTATATGCGATGCAACGTAAATATTTGTGAATATACCTAAAGCGGAGTTCCACCTAAAAGTGGAACTTGTGCTTAAATGCTTCCTCCCCCCCTCCGTTGTCACATTTGGCACATTTCATGGGGAGGGGGGAATGGGGACCTGTCTTTGACAGGTCTCCTTCCCCACTTTCAGGAGACTGGCCAGCCCCCCCTTCTTCCTCCACCACTGGGCCAGTCAGAAAGAGCAACTCGCTTTGCGCATTCAAAGTAGGGAACCGGCCGTGAAGCTGAAAGGCTTCACTGCCGGGTTCCCTTACCTGGAATGGCGGTGTCTGTGAACCATTCCTGTGTCGTGGTCTCTCACATGGGGGCCTGGTTTGTTGTTCCAGTTTCTCCTTTAATGTACTGGTGCTTTTCTTTCTCATATATGTACATGTATTACTGTGGTCAATTTTAACTTTTGACTATTGTATGGTTTTGTATACTATGAATTTTTAATTGTATTCAATAAAATTTGGTCTACCTTTATACTCCAATCTCCCCCATCTATCCTTAAAAGTCCCCTTAGGGGCCATTTTTGTTTTCTCCATTATCCTTGGGATGTGGATAGTTTGGTATATGGGAGTTACTAGTGAATCCTGACTCACCTCCTTGTTTGTAATGTTGCCCTTTAAGACTTTTAAAAAGTCCCGCTTACCACCAAATGGTGTTTTTGATTTTTTTTTTTTTTGCATTGGAATATATTCTCCATTCCAGTATCCAGCTGCCAATGTCCTTACATAGTTACATAGTAAACGAGGTTGAAAAAAGACACAAGTCCATCAAGTCCAACCTATGTGTGTGTTTTTAATGTTAGTATTAAATTGTGTACCCCTCAATGTTGTGGTCCCTTAGGTGTGCATCTAATCATTTTTTGAAATGATCTAGACTCCCAGCAGAGACTACTGCTTGTGGAAGAGAATTCCACATCCTCACTGCTCTTACCGTAAAGAATCCTCTACGCTTTTTAAGGTTAAACTGCCTTTCTTCTATTTTTAGTGAATGGCCGCGTGTCTTTGTGTGCTCCCTTGCACAGGATAGTTTTGCTCCTACTGTGGGGTCACCAGTACAGTATTTTGTACATTGAAATCATATCCCCTCTCAAGCGTCTCTTCTCCAGAGAGAATAAGTTCAGTGCTTGTAATCTTTCTTCATAACTAAGGTCCTCCAATCCCTTAATAAGCTTTGTGGCCCTTCTCTGTACCATTTCCAATACCAGGACATCCTTCCTGAGGACTGGTGCCCAGAACTGGATGGCATATTCCAGGTGCAGCCTCACCAGAGACTTGTATAGTGGGAGAATTTTTGATTTATCCCTGGAGTTGATCCCTTTCCTGGTGCATGCCAACACCTTGTTAGCTTTGCTTGCAGCAGCTTGGCATTGCATGCCACTGCTGAGCCCATTCTCCACTAGGACCCCTAGGTCTTTTTCCATCCTAGATTCCCCCAGAGGCTCTCCCCCTAGTGAGTACTTTGCATTCTTGTTCTTGGTACCCAAATGCACTATCTTACATTTTTCTACATTAAATCTCATTTGCCACTTGTCTGCCCACCCCATTAATTTATTCGGATCTTGTTGCAAGGTTTCCACATCCTGTGGAGAGTTTATTGCTCTGCTTAGCTTGGTATCATCCGCAAATATTGAGATTGAGCTGTTCACCCAGTCCTCCAAGTCGTTTATGAATAAATTGAGTAGGATTGGTCCTTCATTAGGGTTTGGCGATTGTTCATGGTTTGCTGATTTTTCCATATGTTCATTGAACTTACAGCGAATTTGAACTTTGCTGTGTTCACTCATCACTAGTCTTTATAACCTGTTTATTTGTTTGGTGCATGTGCCTTTCCTTTCATAGTAAGCCAATCTCACTTGTTTAATGTAATATATTTTCAGGTAAAATATTGATGATACCCATATCTCTCACTGCAGCTCATATTAACCCAGTGGTTCTCAACTCCTGTCCTCGGGACCCACTAACAGGCCAGGTTTTCAGGATAACTGAAATACATCACAGGTGATATAATTTGCTGCTCAGTGATTGCAGTATTCTAGTCTGCATCTCCCCAAGGTAATACTTAAAATCTGGCCTGTTGGTGGGTCCTGAGGACTGGAGTTGAGAACCGAATGCACAAACGCAACATTATTTAAATGCTCACTTGGGATGACAAATAGGACTGCACCATACACAATACATGACAGTGTACAATTTGCTAGATAGTTGAGGGATTGTATTCTCTATGCATAGGTAAATTTACTCATGCGTACCACAATGTAGGCATACCATAGTGATTTGTCCTGCACTTGGTCATTTACTTTGTTAAATCGGGCCCAAAGTGTTACTATGCCTAATCAGTATTTGCTGTACAACCAATTGCTGCCTTGACCTAACCACATAAAGCTGTAGTTTCTATGTCATCTGTTATTTGTCTCCATATTCTCATTTCAAGGACTGAGAAATTGAGACATGTCTTCAATATGCAGAGTGTTGTAAAGTGTCCCATTGTAAATCACTCCCTTATTGTGAATACAGATATCTCTGAATAATGCTTATCAAAATGAAGTCTATGGTTGGGCAATGACTAAAATTCGTGAGTTTTACATCAAAGGGATGGGAATGGGGCCCAGAAGGGAGCAGAGGTTGGTTTATAAACTGTACAGATTTTACTAAATCTTCCACTATATGATTTCTGGTACATTCAATATCAAGTTTTATATAGACAACATTTTGCAAACCTATTTATTTATAAAATATTCTGCTATGCTTTTGTCCATTAAATTGGTTTACTAAAAATCTTTTTTTAAATATTTATTTTAATAGAGCATTTAAAAAGCAAAAAAAAAAAAAAGTTTAGTAAACAACTTGTGTAAACATATGTACATGCACATAAAAAATGACTTTTTTTTAACAATGCTATTACTTCTTTGCAACCAACATAGGTGTAGCTTAATAGAAATACATATAGAAATACATTTTATGGGTTTGTAATGCATGTCAAAATAAGAAAAAAACAGCTTGTAGGGAGGTTATGTTAAAGCGGGGAAAATAAATATATATATATATGTATATATATATATATATATATATATATAAACTCATGAAGTATGTGTGTGTATAAAAATATGAAAATAAATATGGCTATGTGTGTATTTATTTATTGTTTTCCCCACAGAGTGACCAATTGCAGGGTAAACTCCCTCATGTTGTATTAGTGATGTCAGTCTAATAATTATATGACTCCAGCTATGCTACATATATTAAAAATATTGCTGTTTCTTTAAGCTACTATCGTGGAAGGGGCTGATTTACCAAAGGAGCATTTTATATTTTTGCTCAGGGAACTTCAAACATCCAATCCAATGATTTGTTTTATACTGATTTGTCTTTGTGTCTGAAAGGAATTTTTCACCAAGAAAATACTTGGACATAAGATAATTCACTAACTATTAGGATTATTGTTACACTGTAATAATAAATTAACTTTGGAGACGGCCATGTTGCATAATCATGTCCAAGCAAAGAAGAGCACTGTGGGAAAATATCAACTTTGCACATATATCTGCAAAAATGTGAGATTTAAATAAATATCACAAAAGTTCTGATTTTCTATAGTGAATTACTCAACAATGGGCAATAATTTAAAAAAGTGAAAGTAATTTCTGCAGTGTTTCTGCACTATAAAATGTTCACATTGCCTCTCTAGTGACAGATTCACTCAAAATAGATTTGCTTGCCATCATAACAATTACTCCTTTTAAAATTAGATTTTAATACACCAAAAATGTCATAATACCCCAGTAAAAAAGAATGAATGATTCAAAGGTCATCCTGTCCTTAAATTCAACTGCTCATCATCAAATAGTTTATAAAAGCTTTGAACTGTGGTAATTTATTAAAGGAACTATGGAATGCAATGGTGGTTATATATGAAGATCCTGAGGTCATACGCTCTATAAGAGGGCTGTCAGTCTGGGCAATACAATAGGCATGCTTTACCCTGACTTACTAAAGAAAAAAAAAAACAAAAAACATAAAAACAAAAAAAAAAAAATCATATTTTTACAAAGCTTGGGACTATAGATGAAAACAAATTCAGTGAGGTTAAGCACACATTTGAACAGTCATTTTATAGAGACAGTCAAGTAGGAATTTAATAAGTAGGAACTGAATAAATGAAAATCTTTTTAAAAAGCAGAAATGCAATTTGAGTTTTGGATAATGTTTTTATTAACTTTTTTCAAATTTGGGTGGTATTAATCTATCATAATTATGAATTTATAAAGAAATAAATATTAGGATGTCACATTTAATTTTGCTGTTATTCTACTTATAAAATAATTATATTTATAATAAAAATTACAGCACTTTTAATGCTCAAAACCTGTTTTTTGCAGAATCGTTTACACGCTTAAAAATATACCTATGCCTCAGGCTCCAATAAATCAGGTGGCAGGATACATTTTGTAAAAGATATAAAAGCATAAAAACATATTAAAGGAGCAATAATAAATATTGATGATGCCATGCTTTGTCCACACCCATGCACATCAAAATACTCCCAGAGCTTTTAGCCAGGAAACTAAGGTAGTGCTTACTCAACTTTGCTTGCCAGCTATTGGTGGTAGGCATTTTAAATCTATGGAAAACATTGTTGTAATCTTGCCCCAGTGGATCTGAAAGAGCAGGCAGTCTGGAAATCCTTGTCTCATTGATCAAATGAGTGGGAAGATTAAAACTAATTAATAATAGAAAAGATTTTAAATGTATTTTCTAAGTGCATCAGTTCACACTATTATCATATCCAGTTATTTAAGCAAAATATTAATTGCTAAATATAGATACTGATTTTTTTTTTTTAATCATGAAATGTAATTTCTAAAAATGTAAAATTATATTGTACATATGTATTCTTCATATTTTTTTATTATGAATAAAAGCATTGTGTTGTAAAATATTCAGAATAAATATTCTTTATTGATTCAACTGATCAAAATAGTAGGGTACATCCTAGAAAGCAATCATTGTGCATGGCTGTGATTGCCACAAGGTCAGGGGTGCACAAGCAAGTGAGCCCCAATATACTTGTGAAGAAAAGCAAACACAGGTCACCCTCACAGGAAGCATAAACTTTATTAAATCGGGCCTATAGTGAAAAGTGTTTTGCTGTAAGGAATACCTTTCATATAACCTATTAAAATATAAAAAATTTGACCCAAAGGTAGGCTAAGTTGGAGATTTTTACCTGCAGAAACAAACCTAGAACCATAATAGAATCTAGCTGCAGTAGGGCTGATTTACTAAAGGAGATGAGAATTCATGTTTACTTATTTTATCTGCACATAATTAGATATTTAGGCTACATTTACATGGGTGTAGAAATAATACTGACCTTATTACATGTGTTTTTTTTTTTCTAGCACAACAGTTCCTGCGTAATGAGCAGTAAATATTTGCGTAAAATTGTCCTTTCTTTCAGTGCATATTCTCCCACCTGTGTGAATGTCTCCATTGAAAACAATGCAGCTGCATCCAAATCTGTAAATAAAAAACGCTTGTAAATGTGTTTTTTTTTTATTTTGTATGGCCTGATGAATAAAGCATCTGTGGGTATGCATATACACATATGTTGTTTAAAAATAAAGAACAGGACAATGTTTACTCTATAAAAAAAAAAATGGATATATTAACTGATCATTATGCAGGTACTTCATGATCAGTATTTTTTTAGGGCTGTGTTACAACCATGTGAATTAGGCTAGGAGTTTTGTGTTTTGCCTGTAGAAGCAGCTCAATGTTATCCTATGTGTCCATGCACATTGGGATGATTACAAGCATATTTTCAGCTCAGGGTTTGAGGCAGGTAAAAAAACCCTTCTGGTTCACGTTTCTGATTGGAGCTTTCTCGCAGAAAAAAATGCAAAACTCATTTGTCACTTTGTACAAAAATTCTCTATATGATCATTTTTTTTTCTGCCAGGGAAACTGAAGATTTTTTTAAGTGCATTGTGTATTGATTGATGCATTGAGTGAAAATTGAAGTGAATGTATTGCTTGAATAAGATTAACACTTTTAGGCCTCGTTCACATGACCATAAACAAACACATGTACAAGAGATTTTTAATTATCTGAATGCAGCTGCATTGTTTTCCATGGACCCTTTCACACAGGTGCGTAAACATGTACAGCAGATCTGTAACTCAGAATCCAAAAATTTGCACCTAAGAACATATGCTTTACATGCTTACATGTGTAAACGCAGTTCACACCAGTTCACACCAGTGCAGCTCCGTGCATTTTTTTTTCTGCACTAAAAATGCATGCACAGTGTTTCCCATGTATTCCAATGGCTCTAGTTCACATCAGTGCAGTCAGTTTCCAGTGCAGAAAAAAAATAGAGTATGCTGCATTTTTTTCTGCACAGAACTGTACTGGAACATAGCAAATTGTATCAAAAACGCACTAGAAATGCATGTGGTGTGAACTAGCAAAAACTGATCCTGAACATATCTAGAGTGCATTTTTGTGGCGTAAACTGCCCCTAAGTCTAAGCAAAGACCAAAAAACAAAGTACCATAAAAATAAATGATGTATGCATACACGTCTTTGTGCGTTCAAACGCATATACCTTAGCGTGAGCTCCTTGAGGGCAGGGACTGATGTGACTGTACAATATAGATGCAAAGCTCTGCGTACATTGACAGCGCTATAGAAGCAACTTGTAATATATAGATAAAATAAATAAATCAATACGCACCTATTTTACTGAGCATTACACAGGAACTTTTCTCATAGAAGTGTTTTGTGTAATGACATCAGTAACATTTTTATGGTGTAGCCCAGTAAAGCAGCCTAATGTTTTAGCAGGCATACAAGGTATATTGTTTGTTATTTTGACATTTGGATTATTTGTATATAAATAGCTTAAAAAATGTTTTGGATCAAATGTATGTATCATTTGGTGAATGAATTATGGTTTCTGAAAGCCATTTTGGGCTTTGTGAAATCTAATATAAATATATATATATAGTATGTGTGTGGAGAGAGAGAGAGAGAGAGAGAGAGAATATATGTGTGTGTGTATATATATATATATATATGTATATATGTATATGTATATATATATATATACATATACACACACACCTGTTTAATTTGTGTTTGTGAATGTACCTGCATATAGAGATATATTTGATTCGGCATAATAAAAATCAAATAATGAAGACAGTTGAAATGGATGTAAAGTATAAGCGATCCCTATGTTGGCCATCCAGAAGACTGTCCTGGTCCTGTGCCGCCTTCCATTGGCAGTCCTCCCAGCACTGGTATAGCAGGCTCCAACCTTGCCAAGCGGTCAGCCCAATCCCTGCCCGGACCGAGGCCAGTGCAGACCCTTGAATCCGTCGGAGACACGTTATAATGTAACAATCTAGTTTATCATAAACGTTTGTAATGAACGTTTTTTTCCCCCCCTCACACTAGGGTGGTGCCAGGAGGGATCTTACTGGCCTCTTCCTCCCAGGGCTGCAGATTCTGAAGTGCAAATAAAGAAGAGTTGTGCAAACACAGCGGGTCTGGCTGGATGGAGTCGCTGAGCGATTTCTGGAACGCATCGTGCTGCAGCTGCAGCATCAGTCTGTTCGCCTGTTGTCTCTCCGCTTCCCTCTCCTCGGCTGTCTGTCTCCTGCAAGGAAACAAATTCAATTTCAGATCAACAAGAAGAAAAAAAACAAAAAAAAACAAAGCAAAAAAAAAAAAACAGCACGGGATTGGCAGGCCAAACGTCCTCTGGAATGGATCACAGGAATATTTCCAAACAGGCATCTTCATCATCAGCACCGGCAGAATTGAAAGCTCTGTCTTTGATGGTTTAGTAGATGAGATGGAGAAATAAATGGAGCTCCTGTGTGTGTGGACTGATCAGTGATCGCCAGCAACTCACAGCAACAATCATAGCACTGCCTACACCCATCCTGGGCTCATCACATTCAGAATACTGCAAGGATTCCTTCCTGTCTGTGCTTCATTACATTGAAAAAAAGACACAAGCCCCCCTAATTCAGTACAAAAAAAAAAGAATGAATAAATAGAAACCTCCCCAAACCCCCATATCGCTTATATTTCCCGACAAAAATGTCGCTGCTGCCATTTTTCCCGAAGCATCCAAAGGTTATACTACTATCAGCTTAATTCTAGCAAATAATATGCATAAATGTGTAAAGAAATAAACATTTAAACACATCCATAAAAATATAAAACATTAAAATGTAAAATAGTCAATCGTATAAAAGGTATATTTGATCCAATACGGATAATATTAATGGACAAAGGAGCATCTAACCAGTATAGACTTCCCAATACCAAAACTTCCTATATACAAAATGAGTACTAGAAACGCCATATACCCATCACAAACACTAGTGAGTGCGAAATATGATAAAACGGTTCAGAGTCCTGCTCTGTAAATGGACGAAGGATCGATTCACCAAACTTTATTTCAAGGAGTTAAGTCATTTTTCAAATCTCATTAGATTCAGGTAAAAAAAAAAAAATAATTAAAAGTCACAGTTTTGAAAATGCTGAACCGTATCCTGGGGTGTGGGCTTTATGAATTTACCCTCCCTCCTAGATTGTAAGCTCTAAGGAGCAAGGGCCTCTGGTTCCTCCTGTATTGAACTGTATTGTAATTGTAATGTCTGCCCTAATATTGTAAAGCACTGTGCAAACTGTCGGCGCTATATAAATCCTGTATAATAATAATAATTTAGCAAGTGTTTTTTTTTTATAAATCCTTCTGAGAAATAATAATAATATGTTATTAGTACTGCTATTATTTGTTGAATGGCATTATTGTTAACAACAATAACAACAGCAGCAGAAACAATTAATTCAATAAACATAATAATAGCAGCAATAATAATAATATTAATAATAATAATAATAATAATAATAAATATATTATCTCACTGTTATAATAATCTCCAATGAGTGGGGAATTGAGCTGCCTTCCAGTGCTAGTCAATGGCAGTTAGATGAAGTCAGACTTAAAAAATGAACCCAGGCAATCTGGAGCATGATGACTCCTTTCACTTTCAGAACCAACATGAAGCTTGCAGAAGGTTTGTCAAAGCACAAACAGTCTCTAATAAATCCCCATGAAGTATCATTTTTATTACTCGCTTAAATGAAATACAAGTTCTAGTGAACATATCAGAGAAACCATTCAGCAACCTTATAGCAGAATGGCAGCACTGTAGAAGCAATAGGGATCACCCCATAATAGATATTGGGTGCCAAGGATTCATTCACTGGCCATGCCATATGAAACTCAGGAAGCCATCAATTGTAACAGTTTATTACTTTGTTAATAGTTCTTGGGGGCTCAGACTGGGTTCTCCAGGCTCCACTACCTGGAGTGCATTTGAAAAAAAAAAAAACAATTCAATACATGATATGCATTTGGAAAAAGGCTCTGCTAAGGATCCCATGTGCCAGCAGGGAAGAAAGGTCTAAAGTGCCCTAATAGAAGGCATTATTTGAGTGAAATTTGAAATAGACTTCCAGCAGAGGTGAAAACATGCTGGGGACAAACATAGATACTCAGACAACAGTAAAACATGGAGCAGATTGGATCGACATCACGTTTTATGTGTCTATGCTATATGAATATATAAAAAATCTTCAATTATCAGACTGGCATGTGATGATGGCACTGATTTTATGGAAATCATTTTGAGGAAAGTTCCATTGTTTATTCTCACTCGATTGTTCTTTCAAAATTGTGAAAATGCATCTAAATTGACAGTGAAATAACCAGGCAGTATTGTATATTATTTTATATTATTTATTATGTGTTTCCAGGTATAAACATAGCAGAAAGTATTGTGAAAGAGAGAGAAATAAAATACTAGTGCTGGCCATACATGCTTCTATGTTAGTGCGATTTTATGAAAGTGATGGAATCAGAAACCAAATGGAATAACCATACCTTTCCTTTCCATTGAATTTAGACTCAGTTTAGTTGGGATTCATCCTTATGCATCAATGAGATCCACTGAGATGATTTGCCCATAAAATTGATTGTATTTTGATCGATCGGCTTATGTGGTTGCCTGGTGGAAAAAGAGCTATGATGGATAACGTACGATCATATCTTCCAACTATCGATCAAATTCCATTTCCTCATGTATGGAATATCGATCAAATTTGTTCTTGACAATCCAATGATTATTGGGAGGGATTTATCGGAAAATAAATCGATCATTTATGGAAGCATGTATGGTCACAAGGTACTTGATAGATATCATGGATCAAATTCCTTTTCCTCATGTATAGAATATCAATCAATTGTATTGTCGACTATCCAATGGTTATTGGGAGAGATTGATCAGAAAAAAATCGATCATTTATGGAAACATATATGGGTACAAGGTACTTAATAGATATTATGGATCGAATTCCTTTTCCTCATGTAAGGAATATCGATCAATTTTGTTGTTGACTACCCATTGATAATTGGGACAGGTTGATCGGGAAAGAAATTGATCATTTATGGATGCATGTATGGTCACACAGTACTTGATAGAAATTATGGATCGAATTCCTTTTCCTCATGTATCGGATATCGATCTGTTTTTTTTGTTGACTACCCATTGATTATTGGGACAGGTTGATTGGAAAAGAAATCGATCATTTATGGATGCATGTATGGTTACAAAGTACTTGATAGAAATTATGGATCGAATTCCTTTTCCTCATGTATCGGATATCGATCAGTTTTGTTGTTGACTACCCATTGATTATTGGGAGAGACTGATTGGAAAAGAAATCGATCATTTATTGAATCATGTATGATCACTTGAGGTACTTGATAAACACTTGGATGGGTCCTAGCTCATCAATGACCTCCCATCCACCCATGAGCACTCACCTCCATTTTGTCCTTCTGTTTTGGAACCACGTCTTGACTTGAGCGTCGGTCATTTTCAGGGATTTGGCGAGGGCGGCTCTCTCTGCGGAAGCAAGGTATTTCTGCCGATGAAATCGCTTCTCCAATTCGCAAATCTGGACTCTGGAGAAAGACGTCCGCGGTTTTTTACGCTTGGGAGGCGTCCGATTCTGATAAGGGTGTCCAATCCTGCGGGTCACTGTGAATGGGGTCAAGGCTGCAGCAGCTAACATAAGGGACACAAGGTTTAGGAGAGGGTCACTTTAGAAAGAACAGAAATAGTCACCTATGTATTAAACATGATGGAGAGAGATGAACAATGCAGACAAATCCATTGACAAAGAAAGTGACAAAGTATTATATTACACCCCCACAGCCTTTCCATTGATGCTATCACATGTCCCCTGTTTGTATTGCCTTTTAGGACTACTTGCACTTAAGTTCATTATGCCCCGAGGTGAAAAAACGCAGGCCATCTGCTTAGTACATACAATTAGTACATGTTGCACAATGAATAGAGACTTACAATGTTTCCATGTACTGTGTGTTCTAGTATTGTCTGGGGGAGTAAATAAAGAATGAGCAACACAAATGATTTCACCCAATGTAAAACAGGACTTTTCGCAAAATGATTCAAGATTACCAAGGGAGATTCGCCGAAAAATTATTTCTTTTTTATTTCTATGTATTTTGCGAATATTGAAAGTTTGATCCTCAGTTTAATAAATCCTAGAGAAATTAAATTAGTGTGAACGAATGATGGAACCTTTCTCGAAATGACTCAAGATTAACACGGAGGATTCCCAGGAAAAATCATATTTTTATATTTCTATGTATGTTGCAAGTATAACAACTATGATTGCACTGGTCAGTGTGAACATTGGAACTTAACACACACTGAATACATTGATACATGCAATAAATATAATATGGGTGTCAAAGAGCAACAAAACACAGATTATTTAATATTGCGAAAGTGGAGTGACTGATATCACATCTATCTATCTATCTATCTATCTATCTATCTATCTATCTATCTATCTATCTATCTATCTATCTATCTATATATCTATCTAGTTAGCAGCCAGTTATATTAGTGAACATGAACAAGGAAGCAATGGAACTTTTCCAAAGAATATTTATGATAATATCATTATATTTATCCATTCTAAGCGGTATTGTGTCCATAAGCAATGGACTTTCCACGAGATTATTCAAAAATAACTTGGGACGGGACTATATATATATATATTTTTTTTTCTTATTTTCTAATTTCTAAAGCAGTCAATGATAGTTGCATGACATCAACGTGCCAATGAGCAATGGAACACCTATTATTAAATAAAAGAAGGGGGGTCACAATAAAATCGCATCTGTGTACTTCTATTTATGTATATATAAAGTAAGTAGTCAGTTGCCTGCTAGCAAGGGAACAATTGAAAATTTTCATAGAACATTTAAAATTAACTTGGAAAAAATTAAATATAAGGATATTCACAGGAAAATAACATCTGTATCTATCTATCTATCTATCTATCTATCTATCTATCTATCTATCTATCTATCTATCTATCTATCTATTTAATGAAATAAGTGAGTCAATAAGCAACTAAACAATCGAATGTTTCCAAAGATTATTTTTTTTTAAGATGATCTGAAAGGGTATCCACTGGAAAATCACTATCTATCTATCTATCTATCTATCTATCTATCTATCTATCATACATGTTTATATCTATCAGTCTATATGTTAGGCTGGCCCATACATAATACAATTTTCTTGTTCAATTTCCTTTAGATTTGCCCTTAACTTTGTAGTATAAGGGCCTACCTGATTGCATGCAATTTGAAAGTGTTTAGGTATGACTTGTGGTTTTGGTAATTCTAAAGTAAAATTGAACAAGAATATTGTATAATATGTGGCCAGCCTTAAGTCTTTTTATCTATCAATCTATCTGTTATCGGTCTTGTTATTTATCTAACTGCTACAGTATATCTTTATCTATCTATCTATCTATCTATCTATCTATCTATCTATCTATCTATCTATCTATCTATCTATCTATCTATCTATCTATCTATCTAGTCTATAAAATCAGAGTGCCAATAAACAAGGAAACAATTTAACATTTCCAAAGATTATTTAACTTTATCTAAAGTGTATTCACTGGAAAATCACATCTGTATCTGTCCCCCTTTCTCTGTTATCAACCTTTTTTTCTACCAGTCTATCTGTTACCAGTATTTTTATTTATCTAATTACATCTACTGTATTATATCAGGCTTTTTATCTATCTATCTATCTATCTATCTATCTATCTATCTATCTATCTATCTATCTATCTATCTATCTGTCTATCTATCTATTCTATAAAATCTTTGTGCCAATAAGCAATGAGACAATCAAATATTTCCAAAGAATATTTAATATGATCTAAGGTTAATATCAATCTATCTATCTATCTATCTATCTATCTATCTATCTATCTATCTATCTATCTATCTATCTATCGATCACCAGTCCTGTGTGGGGTTGAATGGACGTGGTCCTTACCTGAGAATCTTTCTTTGACAAATCTTCTGCTGCTCTCCATCCAGGGGAAGTTAAGGCTGCCAAGGCCGGGCACAGCTGGCATGGCTGGGATGGCACTGGAGATGGGAGGTGGGACAGCACCAGGGATAGGTCGATGAGCTGGCACTCTGATGACTCCAGCTGGAGCCAGACTTAGGTTTACACTGTAAGATCCCGAGTCGTCAAAGGCGGCCCCGATGCCAGGGAAGGAGGCTGGCAGGGAGGAGTACGGGGCGCTGGAGCGGCTGATCGGACTGCTCAGGTAGCTGGCGTTGTCGGAAGCTCGGGGAGCGACAGAGTTTTCCTGGTCCGAGTTGTTCAGGATCTGGTCAATCCCAAAGCTGATGGGTTCATGTTGGTGTTGGGTCTGTGTGTTTGTGGGCTGATCCATCCTGTGTCAATAGAAAAATTGGCTATTCCTTTACAACAATCCCCGTCCTCCTTTACACCGGCTCCATGTACGTCCTGCTGGATGGAGACTGAAACTTTGCCAAGCTTGGTCAAGCCCGATAGGCTCTGTGTCATCCTTTTGAACCAAAGCTCGACTTTCAGCGTCGAATGTATTTCCTGCTACGGGGATTGGCGGAGAGGAGCAAGCCTCTGCGCCGCGATTGGCTCCCACCTCTCATCAGCTGGCAATTCATTGAAACGGTAGCTTAGGGACTGTTCGAAGGTGACATCATTTTAACAAACGAACAATAGGTCAAATTTATTAGCTGGGATAATAGGTGCTGGAGATTGCAATAGTATGTTTAAAATACAATAGCACGCCGGATCAGTTAGCGAGACCGACAAATAAGTTGGAAGCATTTATGCAAAGAGGATCCAAATGAAACGATCGTGTAGTCTGCTGTATGATCTCACCACTGACAGGGCAAAAATGCAAAGTCAGCCTGGGATGACAATCATCTCACAACTCGCCTCAACTATTCACATCCTCCGTTAAAAATCGGATTCAAATATGAGAATCCACAAAAATTCTGGTCCATGAAATGTCATATTCAGAGGTAATTCTATTAGAATCATTTTAGATCCATCCACAAGCATTCCAATCTATGAAAAATCATATTAATCTATGAACATATCACAGTCATCTCAGCTTTGTTCACAGATATTCTGATCCATTAAATGCCATTTTCGTATTAATAAAAACTATACCAGACTCAGATCAGATCTGTCCACAAGTATTCTGGTCCATGAAATGTCATATTCGCATGTAATAATATTAGAATCATCTTAGTTCTGTCCACAAGTATTCCAATCTATGAAAAAATCATATTCCTCTACATACATATCACAGTCATTCTAGATCTGTCCACAAATATTCTGATCCATAAAATGTCATTTTCATATTAAAACATATCAGACTAATCTCAGATCTGTCCACACGTACTCAGTCTGATCCATTATACAATAATAACATTAGAATCACAAGTCTACAAGTACTCTGATCCATCATACAATAATAACATCAGAATCATCTCAGATCTGTCCACAAGTATTCAAATCTATGAAAAATCATATTCATCTACATACAGTCATGCTAGATCTGTCCACAAATATTCCAATCTATTAAATGTCATTTTCATATCAGACTAATCTCAGATCTGTCCACAAGTACTCTGATCCATCATATAATAATAACAACACCAGGATAATCTCAGATCTGTCCACGAGTATTCCAATCTTTGAAAATTCATATGAATATATACAAATATCAGCATAATCTCAGATCTGTCCATGCACAAGTTCCAATCTATGAAAATTCATATGAATATATACAAATATCAGAATAATCTCAGATCTGTCCATGCACAAGTATTCCAATCTTTGAAAATTCATATGAATATATACAAATATCAGCATAATCTCAGATCTGTCCA
>BLSH010080333.1:5220-17239 GCA_018402905.1 Glandirana rugosa
GACTGTCTGAGCCCCCCCTACCCCCACCACCACTGCCTCTGACTGAACCCTCCTCACCACCACCACTGTTGCATGTAAATCTGACTTCCTGTTAAATTACATTTTAGTTTTAATTATCATGATATACAGTATCTCACAAAAGTGAGTACACCTCTCACATTTTTGTACATATTTTATTATATCTTTTCATGTGACAACACTGAAGAAATTACACTTTGGCACAATGTAAAGTAGTGAATGTGCAGCTTGTATAACAGTGTAAATTTGCTGTCCCCTGAAAATAACTCAACACACAGCAATTAATGTCTAAACCGCTGGCAACAAAAGTGAGTACACCCCTAAGTGAAAATGTTCAAATTGGGCCCAATTAGCCATTTTCCCTCCCTGGTGTCATTTGACTCATTAGTGTTACAATGCCTCAGGTGTGAATGAGGAGCAGGTGTGCTAAAGTTGGTGTTATCGCTCTCACTCTCTCATACTGGTCACTGCAAGTTCAACATGGCACCTCATGGCAAAGAACTCTCTGCAAGGATATGAAGAGAATTGTTGCGCTACATAAAGATGATCTAGGCTATACGAAGATTGCCAGGACCCTGAAACTGAGCTGCAGCATGGTGGCCAAGACCATACAACGGTTTAACAGGACAGGTTTCACTCAGAACAGGCATTGCAATGGTCGACCAAAGAAGTTGAGTGCAAGTGCTCAGCGTCATATCCAGAGGTTGTCTTTGGGAAATAGACGTATGAGTGCAGCCAACATTGCTGCAGAGGTTAAAGGGGTGGGGTGGGGGGGTCAGCCTGCCAGTGCTCAGACCATATGCCGCACACTGCATCAAATTGGTCTGCATGGCTGTCATTCCAGAAGGAAGCCTCTTATAAAGACGATGCACAAGAAAGCCTGCAAACAGTTTGTTGAAGACAAGCAGACTAAGGACATTGATTACTGGGACCATGTCCTGTGGTCTGATGAGACCAAGATAAACCTATTTGGTTCAGATGGTGTCAAGTGTGTGTGGCAGCAACCAGGTGAGGAGTACAAAAACAAGTATGAGAGGGGGGGAGACAGGAGTGCCAGACCTAAGTGCAGTATGCCATCAGAGAATTTATTAAAAGCGAGCTAAATGCATACTCACAGGTGTGAATGAAAACAAGCACATCATAAGAAGTCCAGGCCCACGGCCGTGTCACTTGTTCCAGGGCTGTGGTCTTGCTGGGGGTGCGTATGCCGATGAGTAAATGGAGGATGTGCTGTGGTGGAACGCACTGGAAGTAGGAAGTACCAGAACCAGGAAGTCCGTGAACAGGAAGGGACATTGGTGCTGTATCAGGCCAATGGAATGATGCGTTTCAATGCACTCTGCATTTTCCTCAGATCCTACTCCACTCAGGAGCAAGGGGGACTGTTATAGGCTGCCTGGGGGGTGGGAACTAATACTCATCGAGCAGAGGCAAGCCCACAGTTAACCCTGTGTCCCATCTTGGAGGGTGCAGGCTAAAAGACATGAACACCGGACTGTAAAGCGATCAGATAAAAATAAAGTAAGTGGATCACTATTACTCATTTCTGCTAAGATTGCATGGGTATGCATGAGTTAACATTATATAGCAATCATTTTACACAGAGGTAAATCCATATCACGTAAGTATAGGTCCGTTCAGTCATACCAAAGAAAACACATTTTATGAGATCCTAACACCATGAGTAGATTTGTGAGTATACTGTATATGTATAATAACAAATTGAGAGGAGACGGAATCAAAATAAATCTTAATTGTGCAGTGTGGAGCTGCAACTTCCTACAAAGGATTATTATCTCAGTTCTTCTAATGGATCCATTTACTTTATTTTTATCTGATCGTTTTACAGTCTGGTGTGCATGTCTTTTAGCCTGTACACTCCAAGACGGGACACGGGGTTAACTATGGGCTTGCCTCTGGTAGGTGAGGATTAGTTCCCGCCCCCCAGGCAGCCTATAACAGTCCCCCTTGCTCCTGAGTGGAGTAGGATCTGAGGAAAATGCAGAGTGCATTGAAACGCGTCATCCCATTGACCTGATACAGCACCGATGTCACTTCCTGTCCATGGAACTTCCTGGTTCTGGTACTTCCTGCTTCCAGTGCGTTCCACCACAGCACATCCTCCATCTACTCATCGGCATACGCACCCCCAGCAAGACCACAGCCCTGGAACAAGTGACACAGCCCTGGGCCCGGACTTGTTATGGTGTGCTTGTTTTTATTCACACCTGTGAGTATGCATTTAGCTTGCTATTAATAAATTCTCTGATGGCATACTGCACTTAGGTCTGGCGCTCCTGTCTCTCCCCCTTCTCCTATTCCTACAGAGTTGCTTCTGCTCTTCAGGCAGCTGCCCCTAGGTGCAGATCCATCCCACTGGAGTCACATCCTTTCACATGGACTTTTAGCTCTGATTTATGGATGTACATGGACTCTTGATATGGACTAACTTATCATTGTTTTTATCTCTGGTTTATGTTATACATTCCTTTGCATCTTTTATGTACTCCCTACCTTATTGACAGCTTACAGGCACTTAGGGGTTCCCCAGTGTTCCTTTGGTGCCATTCTCATCCCTTTTTTACAAAAACAAGTATGTCCTGCCTACAGTCAAGCATGGTGGTGGGAGTGTCATGGTCTGGGGCTGCATGAGTGCTTCCGGCACTGGGGAACTACAATTCATTGAGAGAACCATGAATACCAACATGTACTGTGACATACTGAAGCAGAGCATGATCCCCTCCCTTTGGAGACTGGGCCACAGGGCAGTATTCCAACATGATAACGACCCCAAACACACCTCCAAGACAACCACTACCTTGCTAAAGAAGCTGAGGGTAAAGGATGGACTGGCTGGGCATGTCTCCAGACCAAAACCCTATTAAGCATCTGTGGGGCATCCTCAAACAGAAGGTGGAGGAGAGCAAGGTTTTTAACATCCACCAGCTCCTTGATGTCATCATGGAGGAGTGGAATCGGACTCCAGTGGCAACCTGTGAAGCTCTGGTGAACTCCATGCCTAAGAGGATGAAGGCAGTGCTGGAAAATAATAGCGGTCACATAAAATATTGACACTTTGGGCCCAATTTGGCCATTTTTCACTTAGGGGTGTACTGACTTTTGTTGCCAGCGGTTTAGACATTAATGACTGTGTGTAGAGTTATTTTCAGGGGACAGCACATTTACACTGTTATACAAGTTGTACACTCAATACTTTGTAGCAAAGTGTCATTTCTTCAGTGTTATCATATGATAAGATATAATAAAATATTTTCAAAAATGTGAGGGGTGTACTCACTTTTGTGAGATACTGTAAAATAATGGATGTGGGGGCCTTTTGGTGAGCGTGTTTTTTTTTGTGGGGGGGAGGGGGGTGGGCAACATTTCATTCTTGGACCCAGGCAGCACAATGTCTTGGGCCAGCCCTGCTACGGCCCACTCTTCATGCTCAATGCTTTTTCAGTTATCCCAAGTAATTACATAGTTAGTCTGGTTGATAAAAGACACATGTCCATCCAATTCAACCAATAGTAATGAATATTCAGTTTTCTGTGCCTTGTGATGTACTCCAAGAAAAGGATTTTACTGGTAATCCGAAAACCATAATTTGTACCAGCACATTTGGATATTCAAAGTGACCACAGCTTTAATTTATTCGCTAACATTCACTTTGCTAAGTGAATATAGACTTTCCAAAATAAACATTTGCTTTTATAGGTGACAAGACAGGGGGAAATCCAGCGCACATCAAGCAATTAGTCCCTGAGGTAATCAGGCTTCAAGAGCATAAGGCAATCTATAGGGGATATGTAAAGTTCAGTAAGCTCAGGTAGAAGCAGCCACTGTAGAGGAGCTAGATGGAACCCTGCAAGAAGGGGAGAGAGAGAGCCATCTAAGAAGTAGTAAATCGGTACTTTAGTAAGCAAAAAGGTATAACAACCCACATGTGGAGAATACTGTTCCTTGAAAAAGTATTCATACCCCTTGAAATTTTCCACATTTAGTCATGTTACAACCAAAAATGTAAATGTATTTTATTGGGATTTTATGTGATAGACCATCACAAAGTGGCACATAATTGTGAAGTGGAAGAAAAAGATAAATGGTTTTCAAATTTTTTTACAAATAAATATCTGAAAAGTGTGGCGTGCATTTGTATTCAGCCCCCTTTTTCTGATACCCCTAACTAATATCTAGCGGAACCAATTGGCTTCAGAAGTCACCTAATTAGTAAATAGAGTCCACCTGTGTGTAATTTAATCTCAGTATAAATACAGCTGTTCTGTGAAGCCCTCAGAGGTTTGTTAGAAAACATTAGTAAAAAAAATAGCATCATGAAGGCCAAGGAACACACCAGACAGAAAGGAATCACCGCTCAAGGGATAATCAGCTCTAGGAGGAACAGCCGTGTGTGCTGAGAGTTCCAGATGCTGGCTTGATAGTGCAAGGAAATAGGAACAGAAACAAGGCTGGAAAGCCGAACTCCGAGATCCAAACTCTAGAGTTTAGAGTTTGGATCTTGGAGTGCGACTTTCCAGCCTTGTTTCTGTTCCTATTTCCTAACACACCAGACAGGTTGGGGATAAAGTAGTGGAGAAGTTTAAAGTAGGGCTAGGTTATAAAAAAAATATTCCAAGCTTTGAACATCTCATGAAGCACTGTTCAATCCATCATATGAAAATGGAAAGAGAATGGCACAACTCCAAACCTACCAAGATGTAGCCATCCACCTAAACTGATAAACTGATAAACTGATAACTGATTTATCATGTTCCTTCCACCTCACAATTATGTGCCACTTTGTGTTGGCCTATCACATAAAATCCCGATTAAAATACATTTCCGTTTTTGGTTGTAACATGACAAAATGTGGAAAATTTCAAGGGGTAGGAATACTTTTTCAAGGCACTGTAGGATATGCTCATCAAGAGTAATAGTCCCCGCTGTGGCTGGATGGTTAGCCGGATGGTGGTAACTTCTGCTAGGTGGGAGGCCGGATAGGTCCTGGGCAGTGCTGTGGAGCCACAGCGCTCCCAAGATGACAGCCTGGGAGTCCTCGGCGGGCGGAGAGAGGGTCAGTGTTCTGGCCACAGCGCTCCCAAGATGACAGCCTGGGAGTCCTCGGCGGGCGGAGAGTGGGTCAGTGTTCCGGCATCACTGGCAGTGGGTGTGGTTTCGCATTCGGGGGAAATACGTGCTCTTTCATCAGACCACAATTAGGACCCATCTGGCCTTCCACCCAGTGGAAGTAACCACCATCCGGCTCACCGGCCAGCCACAGCGGGGACTATTACTCTTTATGAGCATATCATATTCTCGAAATGTGAATTGTTATACCATTTTGCCTATTAAAGTACTGATCTGATACTCTTAGATGGCAATTTTATAGGTGAACAGAATCTACGTATTTACTAATCACCCCATGTAACATAGAAGGTTACCTGTGTTAAATATTATTTTCTGCAAATTTGTAACAAATTGAAATTAAGCAAAAAGCAGGATCAAGTGCTCTAATATTTCTGTACATAATTATATTTAATACAAGCCCCTCTCACTTCCTCTGTTTACCACATTTGCCATTGATTTCCTAATGTGCTGGCCTAAAAAAAAATAATTTTATCAATCTACTGTATAGCATGACAGTGACTGTATTTAGCAAAACAACAACCCAAGATAGCGAAGCTTATTTACTAAAAGAGTTCAGAATCTTCACATAATAAATTATGTAAATATTAATTTCAATTATCCTGTCAGAATTCAGCTGCAGAGATGACCGGATCTGCCCACACAAGGAAACTGAGACCAAATTATATATTGTGAAGTAAATGTATTAATAGTAAAGAAAAAGAGATGCACAGACCAGCAAACAGTGAAAAAAAATAAAAATGCAAGTGAGCCACAAACATATAACCAAAATGCCTGACTAAGTAACAAAAACTCAACAAACTAACTATATACAATATGTAAAAAAATATATACAAGATGAGAAACACTGGTTACAGGGAATTCCATAGATGCAAGGAAGGGAGGGAATCAGGACTGAGTACAGGAACAAGGGGAACAGAATTAAAACGGAGGTCCTCCTCCTGTCGCTGTTCCTTTAACAATTAAAAGTCAGCAGCTACACATACAGTAGCTGCTGACTTTTAACTTGAGGACACTTACCTGTCCTGGAGTCCAGTGATGCCGGCACCGCCCACCAATCTTCAGATCAACAGGTCAAGTGCTGCCATTGACAGTAAGGGAATTCAGACGTGTAGCTGTTTGACTTCACGGCCGGGTCCCTACTGCACATGTGCGAGTCACTGCACTTTCCCATTGGCGGCAGTGGAGGAGGGAGCCAGGCAGCTGACAGCCGCGGCCACGGCCCTGGGCTCCCAGATATGTGAAAAAGGACACCTCCCCCCCGAATGGTGCCAAATGTGACACCTGAGGGGGGAGGAATCCGATCAGCGGAAGTTTCACTTTTGGGTGGAACTCCGCTTTAAGGCAGCGGGGCACAGGGTATAAGATGCAAGACTAAAAATGTTTACAAAATTGAATAAAAAATTATTATTTATTTAATATTTTTAACATACAGTACTTTCACCAGTCAGTGTCCCCGATCAACGCCACATCAGTCATATGATGACGTTGTGGTCCCCGTATCAAGTGACAGGGAAGAAAAGAGGCTATACCTATGACAACGAATTGGACATATTGGGTACAAATTAATACATTTTATTAGCATCAAAGATTCCAATTAAGAGTGTATACCAAGGGTTCAAACTCCCCCGACCGGGAAATACACTAAACCACTTGAAAATTGCATGCTCGCATGCTTCCATGAAACAAAAACAAGGACAACATAAAACAAAAATACACAAACGTCCGGACGCCAAGTGTTTCAAGCACACAGCACACTACCACGGCTAAGCTCCATATGAAGATTACCACCGTGATCTGTAAAAGGTAGTATTTCTGTGTGTGAACCCCTTAGGTGCTCGAGCCAGAGGGAAGGGTGGTGTTAATGACGAAGCAATGCAACCGTATTGCGAACCGCATTGAAGTCATCAGCGTCACGAGATGCCACCAACGGCATTCCCTGTAGGGTTGGCGAGCTAAGTGGGGAGGATGAACAGGTCGGCGAGAGGATTTCCTGCATACAATAGCAGTTGCCTGCCATGTTCCACACAGGAACAGTAGGAAGCTATGAGAACAGTGAGAAGCTGAGTACACTTTGTTCAGATTGGCCTACAGTAGGGAACATTTGGCAGCATATATTGAACAGGGGTATAAGTATTTACCTAATAACATCCATCTTCACAGTGTGGGTTACCAGGCATAGTGAGTGTAGTGCAGATAGAGTAAGTTGGGCGCCAGGCACTTTGAGAGTGCAAAAAGAGATTTATTGTCTCTTAACAGAACTGAGGAGAGAGGGTTAGGGCCAGGACACCCCTAGACAGGTGCAAAAAAAAGCCTTGGCAGACTCAGAGACAATAATTAGGAATAGGAGTGCAGCTAAACAGTTCAAGGACCTTTAAACTGATTTGCAACAAACTGTATTTGTAGACCGCTGTCTCCTATAGCAACTGAACTTGTAACTTCAACTTCAATGCAGATCGCAACGCACAGTATCCCATTGTAGATCCTCTCACTGAGCTCACAATCTCTCACTAGACTCTTCAGATCCCAGCCGCCACTGGATTCCTTGGGCTCCTTCACAACTAACCCGCTGTTACTTCCAAGTGTCATCCACACTGTCCCGCTGGGTCCCCAACTTGGCTCTTCAGCTAACCTGCTGAATCCTCTGTAAGCGTCACACACACTGTTCTGTTGGGTCCCTAGCCTGACTCTGCTGAAGCCCTCCCAACTCCTTCACCATCCCCAGCTAGTGAACAAGGCCGCTCTGGCTCTTTTTCAGACCTCACAAACCTGGCCTCTGACAACGGGAGTAATTGTCTCTTCGCTGGCGACTGAGTCCCCTTTATCTCTGACCTCTGGTCCTCACCTGCCTCTGGTGACAGGAGTGGTCGTCTCTGTTGGCCACTACTTTTTTTCACCTAGGACAACAACTCGATTCTCCATCTGGCAGAATCGTTGCAACCTGGTTGGGCTCCGAGCCTGAAGCCCCAACCCCACGCTGCTTGCTTCCAACCTGGATAGGCCTCAGACCGCCTAGAAGCCAGGTACTCCCGAATAGGTCTCAGACTTCTGGCCTAGCAGCCGGGAGCTTTTCAACACACAGCCACCTAGACAGCAGTCCAGGTGGCACAGAACCCCGATCACCTGACCCTTCCCGAATAAATAGACTCTCCCAGCAGGCCAAGGGGCAAGAGACCCCTGCCAATTGGCTGAGACAACCTACCCACCCCTAGTCTGGATTCATTATGCCCTTGTCAATCTAATGCTACAGGCAACAATGCCACCCAGTGATAGAAGAGAGAAGTGCATCAAACCCAGATTTAGGAAAAGGTCAGTGGATCCCCCTAACAATCAGCCAGGCTGGTTACCACCCAGCAGACTAAATTTGTTAGCAACCCTGCCTAACACCGGAGTGCTACACCTGTGTACCCCTGATATGACTTTTGGACTTATGCATCATGTAAGCCCCAATTACAACACATGATTCCTAGCATACTCAGAATCCCTACTCATAGCTGTTCCACCTTCCTATGAGGTATACAGACAGCGCATAGGGACAACCAAGTCCACATGCACTGCATGACTGTAAGGATTGCCAAGTGGCCATAATCACCAGGTCAGGTGATTTTGTAAAATCCTATGCCAACCTGCAAAGCTACAGGGCACGGCCCCCCATTCCATACATCCCCAACACCGCCAGTAACGGATGATCCACCTGGATACCTGAGAACCAGCATTGAGTGATTCGGATCACAGGGCCCTCTGCCCACTTAACAGCTATCTACAACTATAGATACTGTACCTTCCTCAAGCATCCAGGAATTTTCCACTGCACATGATACCAGTGGCATACTTCTCTCTTCATGTTTATACAGGACTGCAAGAATCTCCAGTGAAAACCCATATCGTGCAGGGATTATTATCATCCCAGTAAGTACCTAATGGGGGATCCTCCATAAAAGACATGCATCCAGTGTAGTCAGTGACACCGCCCTTCCCTCTAGCTCAAGCTCCCAAGGGGTTCACAGAGAGGAGTACTACCTTTTACAGATCACGTTGGTAATCTTCATACGGTGCTTAGCCATGGTAGTACCCTATGTGCTTGAAACACTTGGCGTCCGGACGTTTTTGTATTTTTGTTTTATGTTGTCCTTGTTTTTGTTTCATGGAAACATGCGAGACAGGCAATTTTCAAGTCGTTTAGTGTATTTCCCAGTCGGGGGAGTTTGAACCCCTCGGTATAAACTCTATTAATTGGAACCTTTGATACTAATAAAATGTATTAATTTGTACCCAGTATGTCAGATTCATTGTCATAGGTATAGCCTCTTTTCTTCGCTGTCACTTGATACAGGGAACACTTTTTCTGTATGCATAGCTAGGCTATAGTGAAAACACCAAATAGGTGATTGCAATATTGGGAATACTACCCTTGATTTAAGGCCCCACTTCTTTTTGTTTTTCATATGATGATGTTGTACTGCACTCGTGACAGTATGTATAAAAAGTGAAAAAAAAAAAATGTTATTAAATTTCTTCATTTTCAAAAAAATTGTGCCAAAAAATTACAATTTCAAAAAAGTCGTCATGGGGTCATTTGGGGGTGAATTTGTACTGTCCTAACATTTTAGGGCCTCAATAAATGAGATAGGCCGTCAGTACATCACAATTGATCAATTTTCTAATATTGCATTAATACCATAGTTTGTTGATGCTATAACGTTCACACAAACCAAATATACACTTATTGGGAATTTTTTACCAAAACACGTGGCCTAAATTTATCACAAAATTTGATTTTATTTGATATGACAGAAGGTAGAAAATATTATCAGTACAAATATTTTAGTGTTGCGCTTAAATTATGAATATAAATATAAATAAAGCTTAAAATAACATAAATATATAATTAAATAGTTGAATGTCACCATTGATGTGAAACGGATATGTGTAAAATGTAGGGTACCAATAATATACATAAACTAATATAGACCCATGGTATCAATAACCATAGCTAATACTTCCATAGGTGGTGTAAAATGTTGTGCACTCAAAAAACAAAAACAACAAAAACAGTCTTAAAAGTCCCAAATGAAGAAGGGAATTCCAAAGGTAGTGATAAATGTGGTGAAGAAACATGAATCCAAATCCAGTGACTTTCCAGTCCCGAGATAAGCAGAAAGAGTAACAAGATGGGTTCTTACCAGAACAGTTGGGTTCACATGGCCGTACGACCAGCGAACTGACTGAGCATTATGTGGGATCACTCCCAACCGTGGTAATCGAATCTCCACCGGTGACTTGATCCGCGGACTGCGATAAAGAGCGATCCACCAATGGCTCACAGGAATCCACCACAGGGCAACCAAAACATATGGAAGAAAGACGCTCCACATAGTATATTAACTGGTAACACCTATTATTGAAATTAGGTGCACTCAACAGTGATTAAAAGCACAAGATTATACACCATGTATGGAAGTATTAGCTATGGTTATTGATACCATGGGTCTATATTAGTTTATGTGTATTATTGGTACCCTATATTTTACACATATCCGTTTCACATCAGTGGTGGCATTCAACTATTTAATTATATATTTATGATATTTTAAGATTTATTTATCTTATTTTCACTTAGTTCACATTGGTATTCATAATTTAAGCTCAATACTAAAATATTTGTACTTTCATTTACGTTACTTGGTCTAGTGGAGTGTTTGCAGCTAGTTTTTCACCCCTTTTGCACAATTTTTCTCCTTTTTTCGATAGAAAATATTATCTTTTTTTTTTGTTTGTTTTTTTTTTTTTCGTTTACATCACAAATAAATAAAAAACCCAATGGTGATCAAATACCACTAAAAGAAAGCTCTATTTGTGTAAAAAAAATGGTAAAAATATAATTTGCTTACAGTATTGCATGACCATGCAATTGCCAAATAAAGTAGCACAGTGCTGAATAACAGATTATGCCTTGGTCATGAAGGGGGTAAAACCTTCCGGAGCTCAAGTACCCTCCCAACAGCCAGTATCAGATGTAGACTTATTATCAGAAACTGCTGGCTGTTGGGAGACATCTGCTGGTGGACATTGGAAATACAGCTACCAGCTCAGGGAATCAGTGCCACCAGCTGGTGAACCAGGTCCTGACATCCAATCGCATGAAAAAAAAAATCCTATTTACTTATTTCATCTGCACATGATATATATGAATATTTATAGTTAACTGGAATTTGCTTTGGATTAGATGTATGACCTTTGGATGTATGAATTGGATGTATGACCTCAGTATCCATGAAGATTCTCAACTCCTTTAGAAAATCAGCCCAGATATTTCTACAGTTCTTATACCAAGCTTTTTCATGTTCAAAAAGTTATATTGCCAATTTTGAACATAGTACAAATACATGGGGAAATCAGACCTCTGCAAAATAAGATATTTCAACCAAACTTTCCAGCGGGGAGGGTGGATAGGTCATACAAGTACATAGGAAAGATAATTCTTCAAAAACATAACATATCTTTCTAACAACGGAAAATTTTCTAATGTAGTCAAATATAGGAGACCTAATACCATACAAACTTTGGTTAGTAGCATAAAAGAAAAAGGAATGTAGACACAAGACAACTGAAAAATGAAGCATAAGAAAAGGGGGGGGGGAGAAGGTGAACAGGAGGGGACAATAAAGAGGAATATACCAAGATTTTAATAGAAGTTATCACTTAGTATAATTTAGTATATCTATCAAAGCCCCTATCAATTTATTTCATGGTCTCTGTCCTGCTGGGAAGATTTTCCTTCATTTACCGTCATAGAGACATAGGAGTTGAGAGGAAATCTCCAAAGGAAATGGAATTCCCATCTTAGCGAGCTTCC